>PVJH01003331.1:126418-144805 GCA_004026705.1 Nesogale talazaci
ACCGTAGGAACCCGTAGGCCTTCCCAGGCTGTTTCTTTACAGAAGCCAACTCTCACAGCTTTCTCCCATGGAGGGGGCTGGTGGTCTTGACCCGTCGCCCTACGCAGTCCAACTATCCCTACAGTTCCTTCCATGTAGGCGTACCAGCTTTCAAAATGCAATCCGGTAAACACCGGGGGGGGGGGGGGGGGCAGTATTTTTGGAGTAGAACCACCATTTCGTTTTTACCTGCAGGGAAAGCAAATGCCATACGCGTTCAGGGTTGGCACGTCTAAGGGTTCGAGGAGCAGTGGTTACTCGTTGGGCTGTTCACCGCAGAGTCAACAGTTCGAAACCACCAGCTACACCGCGGGAGAAAGGCCGGGCTTTCTGCTCTAGAGTTACAGCCCCGAGAACTGGCAGGGGCAGTCCTACCCTGTCCTAGCGTCAGCATCGACTCGAAGGCACTGTTTTTCGCGTGAAAATGAGATCAGTAGTTCTTACAGCTTTTAGGTCGGGGTGGATTGAGGTAAAAAACGTGCGGTGCTTAATATCCTCCTAAGCGCTACACTGGATGTCTTTTCCCCAGTGACTATGTGCCTTCTTGTCTCGAAAAACACCACACCGGCTGAGCGCTGGCGGCGCAGTGGTTGTGTGCGGGACTGCGGCCTGCAGGGTTGACGGTTCAAATCCAGCAGCTCCTCTCCAAGCGCAAGGCTGGGCTTCCTACTCCCACCAGGGCAGTGAGGCCACACACAAGAGGAAACCCCAAACCTGGACGGGAGCTACGGAACCCCGGGGGCGCGGGAGGCCCAGGAGAAAGCGTGCCTTGACTACCTTCCCCCGAGCACGTGACAGGGAGCGCGGAGTTTTCCGCAGAATAACCGGGGGCCGGGTCGCCCGCAGAAAGGAGGCCAGGAACGGGACGAGCGGGCTTACTACCGCTGAGTTCCGAGCCCGCGCTCGAAGCGCCAACGCGTGGCGTGGTCCCCTCCTCGTGGCACTTCCCCAACCCCACCCCTCCAGCAACCCTGGCGCTACAGGCTCAACGACGTCAGGGTACCAGGACAGCCAATAATAGTCGAGAGAAGTGCACCCCAGGGATCCCCTCCCGCCCCGCGGAGCAACGATACCTTCAGCACAGAGTCACCACTAGCTCAAAAGACAGCGCGAGCTCAGCTGCCGGTACAAGTGAAGACCGGAACGCCGCTTCTGCCTCTCGGATTGGCTGACTGAGCGAAATGACATGAAGTCGATTGGTTAGAAGCGCAGAGGCGAGCCAAATGCGAGGGGGCGTGGAAAGAGGCGGGGCGTAGAAGCGTGGCGGGGTGGTCTCTTTCCCTACTTTCTGATTGGGTGAAAGCAGGATGTCTGCGCCTGCGTAGACTCAACTTACGTTTAGCGCACCACAAGCTACGTTACGTTAGCGGAAGTTTCCACTACGTCAAGAAAGGGCGAGGGTAGTTCCGCCTCATCGTGCGTGGAGCCTAGACTTGAACGAAAGTGGGTTACTTTCACTTTTACTTTGCCCGCTAGAAGTTTCCACCGAGCCAAATTCGAATAGGAGAAAATGTTATGGTGATTAGGAAACCTCTGAGTATGAGAAATGTTTAGTATTTTGACTGAAACACACGTACTCAGAAAGCCTGTAACACCCTCATTGAGGTGACTGATCCTGGCAGAAGTTGCTGTGATGTGTCGCTTCCTCAGCCACAGGGATCTCTGGGATTTGTAGTCTTAGACACTAATTCTACAGCTTTAAAAAAGGGTGGCTACGTTTAAATAGTTAATTATTGTTAACTTTTATTGAAATTTCCGGTTCCATTTATCAATGCGATGAAAGGCAAAGGCACTACGGAAAAGAATGATTTCAAATATCTTTATTTATAAACAAATATTAATGTTATCAACATCTTACTGCTAACAGGGAGAGTTCATGCTACATCAACCACGAATAACACCGTTTGTTAAAATTTTCATTTGTCTCTCAGTTTCTCCGCCATCCTCAGTGTGGGGTTACTGCGACTTCACCATGCCGTCGAATAAGACTTTCAGAATCAAGAGATTCCTGGCCAAGAAACAGAAGCAGAATCGGCCCATTCCCCAATGGACTCAGATGAAAACTGGCAATAAGATCAGATACAACTCCAAGAGAAGACATTGGAGAAGAACCAAGCTGGGTCTGTAAGGAGCCCTCGAAGCGATGACACGCAGGACCCCATTTGCCCAGGCTCACTAGTGGTCTGTCACGTTGCGTTGCATTAACATTTTTGTCACCATCTGATCAATTGAATTTGTATTGGCAAATGATCTGATTTCTTGGTTTTTATGCTTCCGCATCAAGTCCAACGATAAATAATGCAAGGGTGCTGGTTTGCAAATTAAAATGTTTTTCCATTTGTTAAAAATCCAGAATGTGGCTGAGTCCTGGTGGCACAGTGGTTGTGTGCGGGACTGCGACCCACAAGGTTGACAGTTCAAATCCAGCAGCAGCTCTCCAGGAGTAAGGCTGGGCTTCCTACTCCCACCAGGGCAGTGATGCCACACAAAAAAAAAAAATCCAGAATGTGACACTCCCCTCCTACAGAAAAAATTCCTTTTAATCAGCAGGAGTGTTCCAACTAGGAAGGACGCTTATAATGTCTGTGAGATAAGTAGCCAGCCAAGAAGCATCATCTCTTTATCAAAGGGCAGGTGAGGCGTTAGGGATTAATGGCCCAGGAGAAAGGTAGAGACATTTCAAAATGATCTTTGTAGAGCCTGTCTTCTTGGATTATCAATTCCATCTTGTGACAGTGTAAAAACTGGCTAATCTCTTCCTTCAATCATTGTTTAAAAACCTGTTTCTTGTTTATTACTGTGGGAGGGTCAGGACTGGCTCTGAAACAGCTCAGAGGAGAAACCTGCTTGTTTTCCTTCTGCTAGTACTTGCAAGAATAAACTTGAAATTTCATAAAGCAACCTGGCCTGTTTTTGGTCCTGGTGATGGCCTCTCCTGGACCCCTTGAAGTCTGACAAAACTGCTTTGACATTCTGCTCTCGAAACTCAAACTCACTGCCACCCAGTCGATTCTGACTCAGCAACCTGAGTTGTCAGGGTAAAACTGCCCAGTAGAGTGTGTATGTGTGTGTGGGTGGGGGAATGGATGTCTTCTGAGATTGTTAACTTTTTTTTTTGGGGGGGGGGCATCACTGCTCTCCGGCGGTGGGAGTAGGAGGCCCAGCCCCACTGCTGGAATTGAACCTCCGTCCCAGTGGGCCACAGTCTTGTGCACAACCACTACGCCACCGGGGCTCAGCCCAATTGTTAACTCTTGGTTGTTGATAAGGTGCCATCACGTTGTTTCCAACCCGCGGTGACCTTAGGCACAACAGAACGAAGCGTTGCCAGGTTCTGCGCCATCCTCAGAAAGGGCCGTAGCCGAAGTCTGTTACTGCAGCCACTGTGTCAGTCCATCTACCAAGGGCCTTCTTTTTCACTGCCCCGCCACTTTACCGAACATGATGTCCTTCTCCAGGGACTGGTGACACTAATAACGTGTCCAAAGTATGTGAGATGAAGTCTCGCCATCCTTGCCTTTAAGGAGCACTCTGACTGTGCTTCTTCTGAGGCAGATTGGTTTATGCGTTTGCAGTCGATGTTATTTTCAATATTCTTCCCTGGCACCAGGGTTCAAATACATTAATTCTTCTTCAGTCTTCCTTATTCAATGTCCAGTTTCCACATGCATCGGAGGCGATTGAAAATACCGTGGTTTATTGACTCTGTAAAGAGGCCATCTTTATAGAGTGCCAAAGATATACTTTGGGGCCAGGGTGTGGCACCCCATCTGACTCAACCAGGGAATACTCCTGTTCAACTATTTACAGGTTTTTATATCATTATTATTTTTTTACATATATATATTGGACATTGGGGTTTTTTGTTGCTGTTGTATTATTTTCATTGGTTGCTTCATTTTAGGATGCCTTTTTTGTACATAGTGTTACCTCTGTGGGTCTATAAAGATAGGTTAGGCTGGATGAACAGTCTGGAGGCGAAAACGACGGGATTGATGTTTCCAGAAGTGGTGGGGGAGGGCATGGGAGAAGGGGAGGAGAGGAAAAGGAGGTGGTATTGACCAGCTCAGGGATAAGGGAATAGCAATTGATTCAAAATCAGTGTCAAGGTGAGGGTAAGAAGTCTGAGAGGGATTGATCAAGAGTAATGTAACAGAGAGAAAGTACTGAAACCCAAATGGAGGCTGAGCATGATAGTGGGACAAGAGGAAAGTAAAAGGAAATAGAGGAAAGAACTTGGGGTGGAGTTTAAAGGGCATTTATAGAGGTCTAAATACAGGCATGTACATAGGTGCACATATTTATATATGATGATGGAGAAATAGATCAACAAGCATATACTTAAAGGGTTAGTAGTAGGACAGCAGATGGGATTGGATCTCCACTCAAGTATTCCCTCAGTGCAAGAACATTTTGTTCTTTTAAATTGGCATTCTGTGATGCTCACTTTTCCTATATGATCACTGAAGACAAATGTGTGCATAAGCAAATGTAGTGAAGAAAGCTGATGGTGCCCGGCTATCAAAAGATGTAGCGTCTGGGGTCTTAAAGGCTTGAAAGTTAACAAGCGGCCATCTAGCTCAGAAGCAACAAAGCCCACATGGAAGCACACCAGCCTGTGTGACCACGAGGTGTCAAAGGGATCGGTTATCAGGCATCAAAGAACTAAAAATTATATCATTATAAATAGGGGGGAGTACAGATTGGGGACCCAAAGCCCATTAATAGGTGAAGCGACATCCTCTTACAGAGAGGTTGCAGGGAAGAGATGAGCCAGTTAAGGTACAGTGTAGCAACAATGAAATATGCAACTTTCCTTGAGTTCTCAAATGCTTCCACCCACTATCATGATCCCAATTCTACCAAACATAAAGCTTCATAAAGCTTCTATAAAGCTTCATCTTTCCCTTGCTGAGAGGCTGCTGGCTTTAAATCTGCTGACCTCTCAGTTAGCAGCATAGCACATAACATTATTGCCACAGGGCTCCTGGGTGTTCTGTTGGATGTTCCTAATTCCCAAGTTGACAATAAAAATTTAAGTTGGTAAGATTTTTGTCATGATACAAAAATAGACTTTGATTTCTATATTACAGCAGTAAAGAGTGCTTGAAAAAGCAACTGCTGAAATAACTCATCTGTAGCACAGTGGAAAAATTGACCAATCCACATGTGGAAGTTCCAAATTTTACAATCACAATCAGCTCCTGTATTAGCTAGGTTGTCTAGTGACCTTATATGCTTTATACCAAGAAGTAATTATGTAAGACATCCCACCCCAGTCCAACTCAAGTCTGTAAGTCCTATTGTGGCTGTCACATAGTCTCTTGTCAACTTGAGTGAGGGGGTGGAGTCTAGCCTGTCAATCAAGTCAGAGCCAATTATGCCTCTGTATGGACATGGCCTTCTCCTGAGGATTCTGGGAACTCCTGTCTTCCTCCCTGGAGGTGGGATCCAAATTCTCTCTGGGAGACCTCCCTGTGGACAAGTCACATGGAGGCATGTTGATTGAGCCAGTGCCATGGAGATGGAGGAGCCGTGTGACAGCCCCCTGCCAGCATTGATCCTCTGCTAATGGAACCACAAGACTTTCCACCCACTGGCCTGTGATCTTCCTGCATTCGGGATCATTGCATGTCTTGTGTCTGAAGAGTCTGAAGAGGAATTTATAGACTGATATTGGACATAGGGGCTAATATTGGACTTACAACTTGATCTGGACTGGGCTGGGATGTTTTCTTACTATGCTGCTATTCTTTGATAGAAAGCTCTCTTTGACCTATATATATGAGGATCTCTGGAGTTGTTTTTCTAATCAACCTGGACTAACACCTCTATGCTAGTTCATAAATCCCTCTGCAGACTCATGTAGCTGCAGGCCAGGGAACCAGGAAGCAGGAAGAGCATAGGCCAGTTGCTTGGCTCCAAAGTCCTTGGAAACAGGCAGGGTGATGACAGCTCTCGGGGTTGACAGCAGAGTCCCACCAAGCAACTGCAGAGGAGGAGTGGTGCCCAAGTTCTCTGCTTCTCAGAAGGCCACATCCCCAAGGAGGTGTATCATCAGACCATGACCTGATTGACAGGTTGGATTCCACCCCTACACCTTCATAACAATTCAGGTTCCCCTAGGCTCATCGAACTACCACCGCTCTATTCACGGTCACCCACAACTTAATTGGATCACCCTATCAGCCTCTTCCTCTGTCTTCTCTTTCGCAGGCCCATCAGGTAAAAAGTCATTTGATAGGAGTACAAAGATTACGACTAACAGGACTCTATCCTGGCCTCCAGTGAACCCCCAAAAGTGAAACTTCGAAATTTTCCAGCCCCCAAAAGTGAAACTTCGAAATTTTCCATTTGAAGGGTAAAAAATAATAATAAATTCTGCAGTTATCAAGACTTGTTAACAGTATTCAGGTAAAAACATAAGTGTGTTGTGGCTAATCTGCATCAACTGACCTAGCTACTTACTCACTGGACTTCTGGAGGATCCCAAAGTGTTCCATTTTTTTAAGCTAAAACAATAATTTTATTGGTTGATAATTAATAAACATGCCCAAAACAGGCTCCATTCTGGCTGTTAAAGATATGAATCTCTGAATCATCTTTGCACATCATTTGGGAAACAGTTGAAAGAAGTGACACCAAATAAGATAGGTACAACATTTCTTTTGAGGTGAAGAAGGAGAATACTAGAATTTCTACTAATATTTATATTTTAATCTCAATGTTTTCCCCCCTTCTGTGAACAAAATAGAACAATACTATAAACTTTGGGAAATCAAACAGGACACACACTGAAATGTTTGTTTGTTTTTCATTTTAAATTGGGAGATGTGATGAGAAAAAAAATTTTTTTAAGTCTGGGAATGAGTGATTTATAGCATCTGACACATGAAGTTTAAAGTAAATATCCGGGAGATATTAGGTAGAGGAAAGAACACAAATGTTTTATAAGTATTAGATAAGAAGAAAGACTGAAAAATGAGATTTACTGGAGAAGGAGGGGAGGGGAGTTGAATGCTATTTTAAAATATGATTCACTAAACAGCAACAATTCTCTTTCTCCTAGGAATCAAGTTTTAATAAGTTGTCTTAAATGACAATACAAAGCATTGCAGTGATAGTTAAGAAATGAGGAAAGGACTTTGAGCCTTGGCGGAGTGGGTGATGCGGTCAGGCTGCGGACCACAGGGCAGCAAGTGGAGTCTACCAGCAGCTCCTTGGGAGAAAGCTGTGGCTTTCCACTCCCAGAGAGAGGTAGAGTTTTGGAAAAGTGCAGGGTCAGTTCTACTCTGTCATAGGAGGTCACCATGAGTGGGGACCAACTCATGTCAGTGAATGAGGGGACTGCAAAAAACTCATGGAAAAAGAATTAGAAACTAATGGAAAATGGCCACACACCTGTGGAAGTCCCTTTGTATACTTGCTCTCACGTACACGCATGCACAAAAATAGTTGTGCTTCCTAGTATTAAAACATGTTATAAAGTCCAAACTGTACTCTCAGACTCAGCTACTCTATCAGTCAGGGGTCAACCAAGTCCAGTAGGAAATATTTCTTAGTATCGAAGCATTTATTATAATAAATTTTCTTCTGTGATGCACAGTCATCGCTATACGAACCTTACCGCAGGTGAATTTCCAACCTTGTCGCTCTCTTTACAGGAGTAGAAAGCTCTCTACAGGAGTAGAAAGCGCTTTACAGGAGGAGAAAGCCTGGTTTTTCTTTCTGAGAGATGCTGATGGTGGCTTTGCACTGCTGACCTTGTATTTGCAGTCCATGACATCCTCAGCGGTCCTGGGAGAATGGTTAGGCAAGTGCGAGACCTGAAGGCTGTTCAGAAAGGCAAGCTGGATGGCTAGGGCATGGATCGAAGCTGTTTATAGTCTATAGGCAGACCGCCATTATTCAAGAAACATCAATTCTGCTATTTTGCCCTTGAACTGATTAGAATAGACCCGCCCAATGTATTTAAGTGAAGTTCCTTAGCATTTACTACCAATCACATCTAGATCAATATTTGCATAACAGGCCTGTAGCCTTGCCAAGTTTACACATGACACAGGCCACAATTGCATATCAGTTTATAGAAGAACCTTCAATTGTTCCTTTCAGAGAAGCAATGGAGATTTAGAAGTCATTCCAGAGAACCAGGTTTAATTAAGATGTCTGGTGTTTTGGGAAGTGGGCTAGTAGGAACAAAGATATACAGAGTAATTGTATTTTATTCTTTCTAGAAAAAGCCATAGAAAATGAACAACCAGTAGCCTCAGACTTTATTCCAACCCTGTGCTATAACTCCCTGCTTCATTTGGCTGGTCAGTCCTTGAAATCTCTGTCTTTGTGAAACCTCTGCCTCCAGTCCCAAGCATCAAGCACGCCTTCTTTCTGGAAGGCTACCAACGCTAGAACTTCAGAAAAAGTCAACAAGCCTGCACTTCAGCCTGGAGGGTGGTGGTAGTGAGAAAATCCTGTAACGGGGCAACTGGTTTATACCAGTCATACCACACTGTACTTTTCAAAGTAGTAGTGCTCTTTTAACCCTTTCACTTTTAAGATGAGTTTTCCCATCTCCACTGTTAGTATAGACTTAAGAAGTTGGGGGGTGGGGGTGGAGGTTGGCGGGGAACCCAGACCAGAACTGAAACTAATAAGCATGTTATTAAGACACACCACCGCGCTCTAAACCAGCTTTTTCATAGAACTGCTCCAATTGGCTGATTTAAGTGGCTGGGCCCTTCCTGCCACTTCTAAGATGAAAGAATGAACAAATAGTAAAATTGCTGTACTAAATGGGATCGAGAAGTGTGGGGAATGTTGTTTGTTGTTTGACAAACTATATCATCAGTCTCTGAATCCTGAATCCTCTATTCAATTAAAAATTAAAACTGGTTTATTTTAAACAGAGAATGTGATTAGGGTCAAAGAGAGGAGGTTAGGGTTTAAATAATTGTTTAAAAAAAAGCAAATTAAGCTGAGCCCCGGTGGCGTAAGTGATTGAGTGCGGGACTGGGGCCCACGGGCTTGGCGGTTCAGATCCAGCAGCTGCTCTCCAGGAGCAAGGCTGGGTAGCTCCCACAGCTACCAGAGCGCAGTGATGCAAAAAAAAAGCAAATTAAGGGCTGAGCCCCTGTGACATAAGTAAATGAACTCTAGGTTCTAAATATACATAAGTGGAAGACCTAAAAGAGTTACCGAATGGTATGCAGGTGACATGCAGACTACTTGAATCCTTACAGTTTTCCCTTTTTTCATCTGCTCACCAACTGATGTATGTGGTAGTATGATACAAAACAACTTGTCTCCCAGGTGAATGAAATCTGTAAGTTTTCCTAATTTCTCTTCCTGGAGTTCTTTAAAAATCAGCCTCATATTCAAGTGCCGGTGATATCCGTCCTTGAGCCCATCATCACCTGTCATTTCGGACTCATGGCCACCCTATGGGGCACAGGGGAACTGCTTCCTAAGCTTTCAAAGGCTGGAGTCTCTAGAGAAGACTGGCACTTCTTCCTCTTGCAGAGAGGCAGATGGGTTTGAACAGCCCATCTTTGGGTTAGCCGCTGAGACTTTAACCTTTACATTAGCGCTCCTTTCTCCCTACCTAATTGTCTACACACATTTGCATCATATATTAGACTCTCTCCGATCTCCTGTCTTGGAAAAGTATTTAGGAAAAGGTTTAATTTTCTAGGTATCATATTCAACCAATTGCCTCGCCAGATATGATATATCATTCACACTGGCAAACACTAAAAAGATGGATCTGACCATGACCATGACCATGACCATGACCATGGCCCCCTGGTATCTGAGCAGCTATAATATCAGACAGCCAGGCTTGGCAGTTCAAGTCCAGCGGCAGCTCTCAGGAGCAGCGCCGGGTAGCTCCCAGGACTACCAGAGGGCACTGATGCCCCTCCCCAAATATCACGCAGCCATGGAGACAAATTTTCTTTCATTTTAATATATTATAATGATGATAAAACAAAATCAGGAGCTTGACTAAATTGGAACCAGATGATTACAAATGATCACAGATGATTATTTCAGACTGATGAAATGAAACTTGCATATAGGTTGGGGAGAAGATAAAGAAAATATGACAGTTTCAGTCATGAATATGTTAATCTAATTAATCAGAGGTCTCAACCTCCTTTAAAATTCAAATATTGAAAATCCACACAATAGCTTACAGTGGATGCTTTGCATTTTACTAATTATAATAATGATTTCCCAATTTAACATGTAGCATATAATAATTTCCAAACAATTCTTGCTCCCAAAATAAAAAAATTACATTTCAAAAAGAGTACTAACTACTTCTTAGAACAGCATGAGCAGTGAAGAGAAGGAAATTGTTCCTTTCATAAAGCGAATTCATGGGGGCTGAGCCCCAGTGGCGTAGTGGTTGAGTGCGGGACTGTGGCTCACAGGCTTGGCAGTTCAAATCCAGCAGCGGCTCTCCAGGAGCAAGGCTGGACCTCCCACTCCCACCAGAGGGCAGTGATGCCCACACACACACAAACACACAGATACACACACAAAGTGAATTCATGAATACCCAGTGTAAGTGGGATATATGTATGAGCTACCTCCTCCTGGGGAGGAGAAAAACAAATCTCCTTTCTTTTTCTAGCCCTTTTGCTCTCTTTCTTTTTCCCTCTTTCTAACTTTTTATTGTTCATTGGGTGAAGTTTTACAAAGTAGATCATAGTTGGCTGAGCCCCAGTGGCGTGGTGGTTGAGTGCGGGACTGCGGCCCACGGGCTTGGCAATTCAAATCCAGGCGCGGCTCTCCAGGAGCAAGGCTGGGTAGCTCCCATGACCACCAGAGGGCAGTAATGCCCCCCCCCCAAAAAAAACAAAACAAAAAAAAACAAAGTAGATCATAGTTTTATAGTCAACAATTCATATACATTGTGTTCCATCTCATTCAATACTGCCCCCTCAATGTGCCATTGCTAATCCCCCTTCCACTTCTGTTTGCATTTTTTTTAACCCCTAACTCTTCTGAACCTTGAGTAAATGTAGCTCTTTTGTCTTACTGGGTGATTATTCTATGGGATGCATACCTTACTCATGCCATTATTCCACTTATTAAAAGAACCTGGACAGAGTGGTAGAAAAATATGGGGAAAAAAACCTCAAGATCATCAAAGAGACCAGACTTTCTACTCACAGAGAGACTAGTAGAACCTTCAAAAGTACGGCCCTTAGTCATCCATCCAGTCTGGAACAGAATTCACACCAATGTTACTTTGTTTTTAGTTTAGTTTAGTTTTTGTTTTTTTTGTGGCGTCCCAAGGTTACTTTTCCCTTATAGATTCTTTACTTCTCCCATTTAATTGGCTAAAACAAGTAAAAGTAAGACAGTCAAAGCATCATTGAGTCCTTGAGTAGAGAGATGTCAGTACTCAGGGTAGATGATGACCCTGTGACTTGGAATAATCACCATCAAGGTCTTCATTTTTCATTCAACACTGGTCCTCTCAGTGTGATTAAGGAACGGAAGCATAAAAACTGGAGAATGAAAACCACTCTGCAGAAATAAAGTACTATATCATTGTGGGCAAGAACTTATACTTAAGATATAATTGGGCTGAGCCCCGGTGGCGTAAGTGGTTGAGTGCGGGACTGCGGCCTGCGGGCTTGGTGGTTCAAATCCAGTGGTGGCTCTCAAGAACAGTGCTGGGTAGCTCCTATGACCACCAAAGGGCAGTGATGCCCAAAAACAACAGCAACAACAATAAAATGACAAAATGATAAGATGCTTTAGTTAGGGATATGTTGGTTTTTTTTCCCCATGAAATATGATTTCATTCACTTTCAACAAATACTATTATATCTATTATGTCCCAAGGTCCTAGGGATACAGTGTTAAACAAAAGTCCTTGCCCTCATAAAGCTGCCCAATGGGCAGACAGATAATATCTGGTATTAAAAATAAACACATTTTATTGTGAATGAAGTGACGGTTGACAGGACCATCAGTTTTTCTTTCCCTTTTTTTGGTGTGGTTTTTTTTGGGGAGGGGGGGCATCACAGCCTCTGGTGATCGTGGGCGCTACCCAGTGCTGCTCCTGAGAGCTGCCGCTGGATTTGAACCACCAAGCCCTTGGGCCACAGTCCCGCACTCAACCACTTAACACCACGGGGGCTCAGCCCAGGACCATCAGTTTTATATTCAACAATCCATACACTTTATGATGCAACTCCTTTGCAATCCCCTCAGGATGCCACCACCTATCCCACTTCCTCCTAGGATTTCCTGTTTTCATTCCTCCTCTTTGTCTATCCCTATGAAATGTGTCTTGGATACTTTATTATTCTAACACAGAGGTGAGTTTAACATCAGACCTGAAGGGTGACTGAAGTTCACAGTCTTGGAAGTCAGCCTACTGTCTTTTATGATTTTGAGTTTTGTTCCATATTTTCCTTTCCCCTGGATCTGCCAGTGTAATCTCTTTCAGACCAGTTGGTAGTGGTAGTCAAGCACCATCTAGTGCTTCTGGTCTCAGTGTTCTGGAAACTGGTGGATGCATGGAACCTTAATCCATTGAACTGTTTCCAAGTGTCTCTTGATTTTTTTTTTATTTTAAACAAGAAGTTTATTTAAACAACAAGACACTTGACTTGAAGGGAAAACTATCTAGGCTTCATTTCTTTGAGAGTAATTTACCCCTATTTAAAGACAGATTGCTCTACATGTAACAGTTACGTACAAAAAAGTTATAAAATTGTCCTTGGTTTTACAATGATAAATGAAAAACATTAAAATTCTCCAATCGAACAAGGTATGCAAGGATTTTTTTATGTCATTTTTTTTGTTTTTGTTAAACAGTGAGAGCAAAATAACTTACTGGAATATGAAGAGGAGCTGAATGAGCATGCCACTAATGGAGAAGGGGGTGTTTTCACAGAACCAGGATTTTCCCCATCCCATCTCCACTTGATGTCGATCAAAACATATCATTGGCCATTAAGTAAAAAAAAGAAAAAGAAAGAAAAATCAAAAAACAAAATAAACAAAGGAGGGAAAAATGCAATATGCGTGTGCACATGCACCAGTTACTTTATGTACAAGAAAGGAATGGGGAAGGGGAAATGAAAGAAAGAGAAAACTATTCTGTAGTAGTCAGGATGTGGTGGAACCAAGTTGTGGTTTTCTAATTCAGAATGGGTTCTTGGTCGGTAGGAGGAGAGTTCTGGAGGAAAGGAGCAGCTCCCCTTTAGAAGACGCCTCCTGTCTGCTGCTGGAACACAGCCATTGTATCTTCATCCTCCATTTCCAACTGTGCAGGTGTGCTGTTTCATTGATTGGCTGTCCGTCAAATCGGAATCTGATCTGCCTCATTGACAAACCCTGTCGTTCGCAACAGGCTTTCATTAGTTTACTAAGTGGCGTATGCCTCTTGATCTTCAACTGCACCACAGAACCATCCTGCCCCGCCCCCTTCAAGTTAATGTGATCGTTGTTCTCGGTCTTGCCTCCTTTCTTGGGTTTTCGTCGGCCATGGCGAGCGCCCGAGTCTCCTCAGCTGCCGCTTCACAAAAGAGGCACCAGGTCCGCACCTAACGAGCCGTGTCTCTTGATTTTTATCTCTCTTCTTTCCTCTGGATGGAAAGAGATCAATAGTTATACCTTAGATGATTATTCACAAAATGTTAAGATCTCAGTCGCTACTTACTAAAGTAGGATATAGAATACTGTCTTTTTGACAATAATTGGCCATGTTGTCCCCTGAATATCTGGTCCTGATCCCCAGGCCAAGAAGCTCAGGATGAGGAGTTTAGTTCTGTCTAAGAAGGATTCATAGCTGTATGTCATATCTACTTCACCACATATATGGATATATTGCAGCAGAGATAAAAACATATATATTGAATATCTTTTGTCAAACCGATGAACAATATCTATAATTTATCTTTAAAAGTATATAACTTAATTTCAGCTAATGATAACTATAATGCATTCAAAATAAGAATACTCATAGAACTGAGTTGGCAGAACACTTCACTGGACCTTGTATATGTCTATCACTTCCTTTCCTGCTTTACTTCCCTTTCCTGATCACTGCAAGTTCCTTGAAATTGACTTTCTCAATAAAATGTTAGCATGTAAGATTCTGTTTGTGGGCTGAGCCCGGGTGGCGTAGTGGTTGTGCGCGGGACTGCAGCCCACTGGGATGGAGGTTCAATTCCAGCAGTGGGGCTGGGCCTCCTACTCCCACCACCAGAGAGCAGTGATGCCGTGCCCCGAAAAAAAAATTCTGTTTGTGACTCGGTAATCTCATATACCTATGTGCATATACATTTGCATGCACATACACAAGTACATATTTGATATACCTGTTATCTGTGGGATATTATAACCAGAGAGTATAAGAGATATCTGTTTACCCCAAAGTGACAGAGAGACTTTGGTAGAAACTATAACTGGGAATGTCATAGCCAATCTTAGACTCTTCAAATCAAGCATTCTTTAGTATTGTTCTGGGTGAAATAATGCATATTTGGGGATATATATTGTGATGAGTTGTTGTTTCTTATGCATTGAACTGGTGTGATCAACAGATAAAACCTAGTGTAAGATCAAAATGTGGGGAATGGTGAGTGTGTGTGTGTGTGTGTGTGTGTAGAAGGGAAACAGAGATTTGTAGATGAAGAATCAAGGAATCTCAAGGATTACTGTTCTTTCTGAGGTTGATCACCACCTAGATGCTTGATCCCGAGTCTTTTTAATGATCACTTGTATCCACATTTTATTTTTAGCCTCGTCTTCAAGTCTAGCTTATTTCCTTCTTCCTACAAATATACCAAATTTTCATCTATTCTGTAAGAAAATTTCCTATGATCCTGACACACTTGTGGCTTACTAACTCCATTTTCCAAGAAACCTCATCACCACCTTTCTCTTCCATCAACTCTCCCTCAATTCTTCCACTACTAGAATACAATTGTAGTCTCTAGGTCCTTATGAAAACATTTCCCTTACAGGTCACAAACAAATCAACTCCTAACTGCAATTATCTACTTCTGTCTTACTTGAATTCCTGCATTTGAAAATGTTGACCCCATAATGTGAACTTGCCTTATGTGTGAATCACTACTCTATTTTTTTGTTCTTTTTCATCAAATTCACTTTAAGTTTCTTTGCCTTCTCTGTAATATAAACCAGTTCCCATTGAGTTGATTTCAAATGGGGCGACTATAACTACACTCCATACAATTAAAAAATTATTAAAAGATCATTTTATAGGGGGTCTCATCGCTTTTATAACAATCTATACATGAATTATATCAAGTAAATGTATACATTTATTGCCACATTATTTTCTAAACATTTACTTTCTCTTGAGCCCTTGGTATCAGTCTTCTTTTTGCCCTCCCCCTGACACCCTTGTGACGCTTGGATAAATTATTACTTTCATATTTCACACTGACCGCTGTCTCCCTTTCCCTGTGGTTTCTGACGTTTGTCCTTCTGGAAGGGGTGGCGGTGTGTGGTTAAGTGTTATCCCTGTTCTTCTCCCCTCCCCACCACTCCCCGACTCTCCTGGTATTCTTACATCCATTCCTGTCCCTGGATTCCATGTGTCATAAGCTCTTATCTCTTATCTGCACCTGTGTACATGCTAACAACTTTAAAACCACTCAGGAGCATTAAATCTGTTTTTCCAAACAAATGAAATCACTGTGCTCTGAAATAACAACCTTCACATGTTTTCAATGTTACTTCAGAGTCACATGTCTACACTCTTTGAGTCACAGATGGCTGAAGGGCCGCAGTTTGCTGACCCATTCCCTGTCCCATCAACACGGCATGATTGCACAGGCTGGTGTGTCAACTTTTGTAAAAAGACTGTGGCAGTTATGTGCTTATGTTAATTTTATGATTGAGATGTAGGGGTGGAGTCTAGCCTGTTAATCTGGAGATAGCCATTGAGTAGCCGATGAGGCCTCTCTGTGGGCATAGCTTTCACCTGACACTCCAGGGAAATCTCGCGGTATTTCCCTCGTGAAGATGAGAAGCTATCTTCCCCAGTTGTTGGGATTTAGTTTCAGAGACGCTTAATCACGGAAAAGACAAGATGCAGCCACCGAGAAGCTGGAGGAGCCAGCGGAGAGACCACTCGGCTTTGCCCTGATGAAGACAGACCTCTGAAGCTGGAGTGGCATGCTCTTGATGGACCTGAGCCCTGGAAGCGAGAAGCCAAGGGGAGACCCCTGTCAGCGCCAGAATTCCACACCCACTGACCTGTGACTTCCTGAGTCAGAAGCAGACTTTATAGACTGACTTTGGGCATATGGGTTAATATTGGACTTATGACTTTGCACTGGACTGGATTGGGATGCCTTCTTAGTGTCACATTTCTTTTGTATATAAACCCTTTCCTTATACCTATATGCGTGTCTCTGAAATTTTGTTCCTCTAGTCTATCGGGACCAATTCAAGCTGATCTTACGACTTTTCTCTAGCAGTTTCCCGGCAAACATACGGGGATGAGAGACACTGTGAGTGCCCGTGTAAACCTGAACGTTCTTCCAATTTTCATAAAGCTCGTTTGGATCACACACCAGACTTCGGCGTGAATTCTTTCTCATGCGGAGCCGGGGACCGAGGTATACATCTCATCTTGAGAAACCTAACAGTAATTCCTCTCAGCTAGATTGCTGTGTCTCCAACACTCCCAGCTTTTCGACATCTTCCTCATTGTTGATTTCATTTCCCTCCCGAGGGTTTTTAATGACCGTGTTCTTGCAGAAGAAGATTAACAGCACCTTTGGTGGACTTGAACTGCCAGACTTTCGGTCAGCAGTGACACAGAATATGCTCCTAATTATAAGCCAAAGTTCCACAAAGATTTTGCTCCCTATCTTTTTTTGTGCCACATCTCAGTGGTTTCCCCATATTAGGCAATAGCACTGAAGAGCTTCACATTATTAAAACAAAAACAAATAAACAAAAAATGCCTTTTTGTGAATTGAATGAAGATTTTCAGAGCAGATCGTGTTTTACATTAAAAAATTCAGACACATTTTCTTTCACATCATCCATCACAATCCCTTGGATGTGCCATCGTGTATCCCACTTCATCCCTGCGTTTCCTGTTTCCATTTCACTTTTTTTTCCAATCCTTCAGAAATTTGTCCTGGGGCAAATGCTGCCCTTATGCTCTTAAATGATTGATTATTCTAGGGTGTTTATACCTCCCTCCTGTTGTTGTACCCCAGATAAACCTGTTTATTGTGTGACTGAAAATCGAGCAATGGGGGTGAGTTCAGTTCTGAATTTGAGAGGAGATTATTATTATGACAAGTCAACCAACCTCTTCTTTTTTATTTTTTTTCCCAAATAGTTTTATTGGCACCTGTGATAGTTACATGATCTTTTTATCAACTTGTAAAGGGGTAGAGTTTAGCCTTCAGGTTGTAGCTTGATGACCAGTGGAAGGACCAGTGGAGATACATAGCTCACAGGAGGGCAGATGGTCTCACTCCCTTCCAGACATCACTGCTGACAAGACACATGGAACTATGCCAGAGCCCTGGAACTGAAGGAGCCATGCAGAGACCCTACCAGCGCTGAGATGCCTCCGCTGCCATTGGAGCCACAAGACTTTCTACCCACTGGTCTGTGATCTTTGGTGTGAGTCTGAAGCGGAATTTATAGATTGGCATCAGTCATATGGGCTAATATTGGACTTAGGAACTTGATTTGGATTGGAGTGGGATGTTTTCTTAGTGATACATATATGAGTGTCTATGAATTTGTTTCTCTCGTCTCTCCAGACTAATACAGCACAAAATTTACATCTCATATAACTCAGTTGCTCAATCATTCAATCATATCAAGGGACATTGAAAAGTCACCATCAGGTCAATCTTAGAGCACCCCCTCCCCCATTGGATAGATCATCTTTAGCTGAGTTGTGCAATCACAATCAGTTCTAGTGCCCCTCCCCACTATTGTCTTCATTATTTACTCCAGAAATCCCCTTTCCCTCCCTATGGCCCACCCCCCTACCCCTGAACGCCCTATGGCCCCCGTGTCAGCTACTCCCATTATGTCTTAGCTCTAACCTTCTGCATTCAGTCACATCCTGAGAGAACCTGGGGGGGGACATTCTTTTTCTTTTCTTTTTTTTTGGGGGGGGCATCACTGCCCTCTGGTGGTCATGGGAGCTACCCAGCCTTGCTCCTGGAGAGGCACTGCTGGATTTGAACCACCAAGTCCGTGGGCCGCAGTCCCGCACACAACCACTACGCCACCAGGGCTCAGCCCAGCCTGGCTTTTCTTACTGCCTTCATCCAGTGTGCTCAGACTTTGCAACAGTTTCAAACCAGT
>PVJH01003332.1:0-144713 GCA_004026705.1 Nesogale talazaci
ACATGTCCTTCTCCCTGAGCTGTAGCTTCAGTGCTATCTTCTGAAATAAATTCTTCTGGGGGTGAGGGGACTGTCCTCTAGAGGGGATTGAGGCCAACCTCTCAGACCTCTCTATTGTTTCCCTGCTTCATGCCACTATTTTGCATTAACATCTTGGAGCACCAGCTTGAAGTCTGGTCCCCTTTTCCCTGTGGAGATATAAACAAAACCCTCCCCTTGGCATTCTACATATTTAAGAAGCCTTGAATTTTAGTATTCATTGATTTATTCCTCATCCTTAAATTTATTAACAAATTGCTTATACTTTACAATTTTCTATTATTTGGTATGTCCTTACTTAAAATAATAAGGACATATATTACTTATATTTATTATTATATAAATAATCATAATTATACTATTTATCATTAAATTTGGTAAATCTTACTGTGAGCTAAGTGAACTACTCATTACTTCTTTTTTCCTTCTTATGAACCTGTTTTCTTTACTGTTTTGTGGATTTTTTAGAGTTGTATATCATCTTTTCAGATGAACTATCTGTTTCAGGAGGCTGTGAAAGTAGAAACCAAAGGAAGGCTCCCATTCCTAATTATCTTGAAGACATGGAACTGTGTCTTGATTACTATGCTTCCGTGAAACAGCAACATTGCAAATACATTTACACCTTCAAGATCTTCATTTAAAAAGTTGTTCCAATGTGAAATGAAAAGTACTGACATCAAAAATTTATAGGACTTTTCATAAAGACAAAAAACTCATAAAATTTTAGCAATGTTTAAACAATAATTTGGTTGTTTAACTACACTCTACTTCAATGAAACATATCTTACGTCTCTGAGGGCTGAAGAATATTAATCATATTCATAGAGCTGGCACTCTAACTCTGGACATCCCAAACTGTGAGAGACTAAATATGTTTGTTAAATCAAAAAACCCGAATAAACAACAATAACGACAGCAACAAAAAAGGAAAATCACATGGAAAAAAGCAAAATATTTATCAACTTAGAGGCCTTTGAAATCAGTTATGCCAATCCTTTTTGAAGCAAAATACTGATGTAATAACTGGGTCTTTAAAATGTATCTTTAATATTTTTATTGACATACAATTTACATATACAATGTAGCAGTTCAATCATCTTAAGAAGCTTTGTGCCTTTTTGTCTTGCACTTTTTGTTGCCAGTTCTCCTTGACCTTGTCTCCCAGGCCCCTAGGTAATTATTAATGAGTTTCTGTATCTGTAGATGTAGCTTTCCTGGATTTCATATACAAAGAATCATACAAAGCAAACAACAATGACAAATCAGAGAAAAAGCAGAAAATATGGGAAATTGAAATTAGTCAAAAACGAGTAATGCCAGAGTTTTTAAAAATGAAAAATTTCACTCCTGTTTTCTTTCAATAAACTTTAGGCCAAAATTACTCTTCACTATTATATTTAAAAGGAAAATAAAGACCACTTCATTCACTGCCAGCAAACACTATCCTGGTTTCTGAGACGCTAAATCTTTACAGAATAAATAGCCTCATCTTTAGCTGAGCAGTTGCTAGAGAGTTCGAATTGCCCACCTTCAGTTAGTATTTCAGCACTTCCCATGCAGTATCATCGTGACTTCTTGTACTCAGTTTCAGAAGGAGATTTTCTGGTCATCTGTGTGCTTCTCTGTGTCATCTCCCTCTCTCTCCAACTGCTTTCAACCCGGGAATGGCACTGACTGAATTCATAATATTCTGGGCCAAGATTCACGAAAATCTCTTGAGCTAACTACAAATGAATAAGTCCAGAAGACCACATCAGTTTGGGTCTTCTGAGGAACATTCACTGAGATGGGATTTTGAAGTACAAGAGCGCTATTAGAAAAATGCTTGTGAGACAGAAAGAGGGAGCATGGCTTCCATGTAAAGGGAAGGGGAATGGATGGGAATTGGATAGGAAGAGCCAGGAACAAGAGTCCCATTCTATTGACGAACCCAACAGGCGTCTCAGAGCACCCTGTCCACTAGAGAAGTCCTGGTCTGAGTCATTGAGTACCATGTTCAGCTGCAGGCCTGGAGGTACTTCAGATAGTCATTGGCATGGGGGAGCCCAGGGAGATCTGACTTTGGTTCAAATGCTGATCACTTTTGAAGGTGAAGACTGTTAGCTGACTTTACACATCCCCAAAGGTTCTTTCTTGATGAAGGATCTGATCAGAGCATCCCTGAAGCCACCACAGACATATGTGGAAAGTACATTTTAACACCATTTCTCCTAGGAAGGAAATATCTTGGCTGGGAAAAGTGCTTTCAAATACCATTTGGAAAAATAAATAATGCAAAAGCCCAAACAATAAAAATCAGGGTCAATTATAAGTGAGGGAGAGTATTGATTGGGGATCCAAAGCTCATCAATAGGCAAAGCGACATCCCCTTGAAGAGGGGTTGCAGGGAGGAGAGGCGCAGTCAAAGTACATTGTGGCAACAATGAGGTATGCAATTTTCCTCTAGTTCTCAAATGCTTCCTCCCACCCACTATCATGATCCCAATTCTACTTTACAAATCCAGCTATATCAGGGAATGTACAGTGGAGCCGTAAACATGGGCAATTTAGGATAGATGATTCCTTCAGTACCAGTGATGGGAGTAGTGATACAAGGAAGGTGGAGGGAGGGTGGAGTGGAAGGAGGGAACCAATTGCAGGGATCTACATATGACCTCTCTAGAGTACAGACAGCAGGGAAGAGGTTGAAGGGACACATGGGACAGAGTATGATATGAAAAACTAATAACAATTTGTAAATTATTAAGGGTTCATGGGAGAGAGGGAGTGGGGAGGGAGGGGAAATATAGGAAGCTGGTACTGGGGGCCTAAGTGGAGGATGTTTCGGGGGTGATGATGGCAAGAAGTGTGCAAATGTGGTATGCATACAATTGACATATGTATTGATCATGACGGGAGTTGCATGAACCCCCAATAAAATGATTTATAATAAAAAAATCAGGGTCAATATGCTTTGCTTGAGAAAAATTCTCTTGTCTTATTTAATAATACTTATTGAGCACTTTTGGTGTTCCAGAATTCATGAAGATAGTAATCAATACACACAAGTTGTTGACTTTTAGAGGGTTGTAAAAGATAGTAAGCAAATAAATGAGTAAGGAATATAGTCTGTTACAAGACAATGAGTGTCTTGGAGAAGAATAAAACAGAGGAGTGGGTAGGGAGTTGGAGGTGGAGGGTCACTATTATAAAAAGTGTCTGGGAAGTTTTCACTGAGATGACATAACTGAACAGAGACCAGATGATAGCTGGGGTAGCAACATTTCAGGTAGACGGTAGAAGGCACTTAGGCAGAAGTTTGCTTAACATGCTTCAGGAAAGGCATGTAGGCCAGTATGAGGTGAGTTGGAGCAGGTAGGAGAGAAGTCTATGATCAGGCCACATAGAACACATAGTAGAAAGCATTGGCTTTTTCTCTGAGTGCCATGGGAAGCTACTGAAAATTTTTAAGTGAAGGCACAGCCTGGAAGCAACCAAACGTTTTAAAGCAGAGGAATGGTATGGGAGGACAAATCCTTTAAAAGATTCTCTGTTGGCTATGTTGAATTGGGGGCAGCATGGCAAAGTGGAAATAAGAAGACCTGGCAGTAACCCAGGTGAGAAAATGAGAGGAATTAATTTTTTTCTTCAATGAATGGAGCAGAAATGGGAGGAGAAGAGAGAGCAGAGACAGAAGTTATAAAAAGGGACTGGATAGAGACACATGGTCAGAGAAGATTTCTCTTTGTTGATGGACAAAGTACATTTTTCTAAGGGAGATGCTGAATGTTCCCTTTTTATTTGTTATTATGTCTTTTGTCTGCATCCAATTTCCAGTAAAACCTACTTAATTAACATATGCACCCCCAAAAGATCTGGATGTACAAGCAAGAGGGTTGGTGGAGTATGGAAGAGAGTTACTCAACCAGGAAGTTGAAATAAAAATAATCAGGAGACTAGAGTCAGGGAGTTGGCAGGGAGTTGGCAGGAAGGTTTTAGATTTTGAAATTAGAATTCTTTACTTAAATTTCAAGATGCTTTAACCGCCCTAGCTGATATCTAACAGAAGGCAAAGCTAGAGATTTAAAATTTTCAGCCAACTTTCATAGAGATGATGAATAGTAGAGGGATTCTTTGAGAGAAAACACCAGAGGCAAGGTCTGTAATTTAGGAAATGTTATAAGAGAAAGAAGAGAAATTAGATTTAGGAAGGTAAATGGGAGAACAGAGTCATAAATGAGAAACCGTGTAGTGAGTTGTGTGGGAGTCAGTTGGCTCACCTCCAAATCTAGGTCTCAATTCATGTTTACAGAACCTTGGTTTTTATTGTGCTGTTGAAATACTGCTTTTGCTAACCACAATTTTCAATAAGGTTTATTGGCCAGTTTTGGCCAACACAAGTGGGCATGGTTGATGTGGTGTGATGGAAAAAAAATACCTTGAATCAGATCGTTATGCCTTCCCACTTTCTCTTTTCTGTCCCTCAGAAAGTTGGCTATCCTAGATGTCCTTGGGGATGGATTGGAATCGGTAGGATGATGGAACTCAAAATAGAAAGTGCCTATGACTTTCTTACTTGCAATCTTTTTGTAGGGGAAATAAAGATAAGTTTCTATTTAAGCATGACTAATTTTTTTGCTTATGTCAATATGATTGCCATGTGTTAATAGCAAACATAGTATTTTGAGCATATATTCCAGGTATGGTGCAAATAACTTTTAATTTTTTATTTTATTGTATTTTTATATCCAAAACGGGTTTATTAGAATGACTTGCCACACATCTTCTTCATGCAGGGTCTTTGAGTGCTGCTTCTGTCTGAAGGAGTATCCTTCTGTAAGCCCTGCTTTTCCTCCTGGAGGCTGACAGTAGAGCAGCATGACTGCAGATTGTGGTGATTTTAGGCACTTGATATCCATGAAGTAGGAGTTGGGGCTCTGCACCAGGTGCTTCTTCTTGTGTTTCCGCTTCTCTTCGGGAGATCGCCATGGAGGTCTTCGGCAAAGGAAAGGCAAATAACTTTTTATTTTTGTCAATTATTCATTGTGATAATCCTTTGACATTGTGTTAGTCCAGGTAAACTAGAGGAACAAATTCATAGACATGCATATAGATATAAGGGAAAGGTTTATATACAAGAGGAATGGAACACTGAGAAAGCATCCCAACCCAGTCCAGTTCTAAGTCGTAAGTCCGATATTAGTGCATATGCCCGATACCAGCCTATAAAGTCTCCTTCCGACTCAGTAAGTCACAGGCCAGTGGGTACAGAGTCCAGGCACTGGCGGGGGGCAGAGGTCTCCCCATGACTCTTTGCTTCCAGGGTTCAGGGTCCATCAACAGCATCCAGTGGTGGTAGAGACACCTTAGCTCTGGCAGGGCTCTCTATGTGGCTTCGCTAGCTTCAGAGGTCTAGTTCCATCAGGGTAAGACCATGTGGCTTCTCCTCTGGCTTCTTCAGCTCCTCAGATGCTGCCATCTAGTCTTGTCCATAATTCATCATCTCTGAGATTAACTCCCAACAACTGGGCTTCTCATCTTCACGAGGGAAATAGCGTGAGATTTCCCAGAAGTCCCAGGAGAAAGCCATGGCCACACGGAGGCCTCATTGGCTACTCAATGGCTATCTCCAGATCAGCAGGCTAGACTCCAACCCTACATCTCAATCCTGAAATTAACATAAACACATGACTGCCACAGACATAGTCACTATTATTTCCCCCAATTGATAGTTAAAGAAGGTGTAATTGTGTAGTCACTTAAGTTGCTTGAGATCATATACTTAGTAGGTAATTTAAAGTTTTGAGTATTGGATACTCCAGCATTCTATTCGGTGGCCTTACAAATTAATTTTAAGTCCGAGATTCTTATATGAAACTAGTATGCTTCTCTAAGTTTAATGCTCTATTATTGACCAACAGAACTATATGAGCCTGTATTTCCTCAAACATAGTTCTGACAAATCCCTATTCCACCTAAGACCTTATTCCACTGCAGGTATGCTACTGCCCAGCATGGTATTTAAGTCCTGCCAGAATCGGCTTTGTACGATTCTCTCTGATAGCAACCCCTAGGCAGGGGAGAGCTCTGCTCTCAGAGGGTAGGTCTTTGTTCAAAATTGAAAGGAAGTAGCAGCTGGCCTAAAATTATGACTGACATCTGGTCTCAGACTCATTATGGTTGCCCTGATGCTCGCTAAGATTCCCGGAAATGTTTTTCCTCTGTGAACAAAGCTTCCAGAAACTCAAACCACCTGTATTAACTGGTGACCTAAAAAGAACACTTACTTGCTAACTTTCTGGCTGGTTTTCAAAAGCTTGCCGATGTCTTCCTGCTGTTACCAGGCTGCTATAAAGAATTAATTATTCTGAATAGGTAGGTCCATTTCAATAGAAACTGCTTTATTTAAAAATCTATCTTTTAAAATTTCTAATAATCATTAAGAGTCCATTGGTAAAATGTTAAGGAAAATAAGAAGGTGAGAATAGGAAAGACAGGACCCTCTCATGCCTACGGAAGACACAGCAGCATTCATTAACTCGTGTAAGTTTTTGTTTTGCCATTAATCTAGATTACAATCATGAAAAGACCTTCAAATTGTTTGTTTATGTGTGTGATTGGGAGTGGAGGATAGGAGAGTGGGTACGAATTGAGAGGATCATTTAAATATTCTATTCAAATTATATGAATAGCTGATGTTTATCAAATGCCTAGAAGGTATCAGGTGCCACACATAGTACATTATTTCTCTCATTTACTATAATCTTTGCAGCAGGCCCTGCCAGATAGAGCATAGTATTCACAATTTACAAATGGGGTGATGACCAGAGACATCGAGAGAATTGCCTATGGGCACAAAACCGATAAAGGAGGAATTCAAATTTATATACAAATGTCTCTAAAATTCATTATATACAGATGGCTCTTAGTTTTATTACACCAGGACAAATAGTGGTTAGTGCTTTCAGATATTTTTAAAAGACATGATTGATAGAATTTCGGGAGTATTGGAAATAACTCTGAATCTCATATTATGATCCAGTTTGATATTTTCAGTTTCCATAGGCTTCCTCTTCCAGATACTTTCCTTTAAATATTTTATATATGTGAGGAGAGAAAATACGGTTAATTAATTTTATTCATATTTAACAACGTTGGCAAAAATGTACACCACTACTGATTAGTATAAACGTTATTTACTATTTTCAATTTCATTTAATGGTACATCTTCATTCTATTTTGTCATGATTTCTTGAATTGGCTCTACTTTTAAAAAATCTCTAAAATACCTTTACTAAGTACATGAATATAATATTGTTTTTCTAAATAAGAAATTGAGTTATGTATGCTTACCATGGCTTATAATTTCACAAGGAAATGAAATCCTTAATGCAACCATTTTCATTGGTTCATTGAGAAAAGCCAACAATCACAAAATAGTAGTCATGGTTCTCGGAAAGCTTAGTGTAGAAAGGCATTTTGGTTGACTTGATGGATGTCTTAGCTTTATATGCAGTTGATGCCTAAAATTCTTAGCAGGAGCTGTAAGATTCTATCCATCATTAGCAACACAGCCTGTGGAGTGCAATATACTCTAATATGTCTGCTTAAAACAAATGTATCATCTTCTAATTTTTTATATGAAGGCAAAGCCCCATCCATTAACTAACAATAACAACATGAAATGTATACCCTACCAGGTTGGTGACTCAAACTCACTGGCTGCTTGGAAGGAGAAAGTGAAGGCCAACTGCTCCAGGACAGATCTGCAGCTTTTGACGTCCTCTGATGGACTTCAGCTGCTCTGGAAAGGACCTCTGGTGACAGTAGGTTAACCACAAGGTCAGCAATCTCCCTCCATGGGAGAAAGATACGGCTTTCTAACTCAGGAAAAAAAAACCCAGGGGCAGTTCTACCCAGTCCCTGAGTTTGAATACGTCTGATGGCTGAGACTTTGCCTTGGTAAGAGTCAGAATTGACTGGATGGCAGTGGGTAAGTACTGGCTATCTTTATAACATTTTAAACTAGCAGTTTAGTGTATTTATTTGGTTTAATTTTCTTTATCTTTCCAATCTGAAGTTTAGAGAAATTAAGTTTTTCTCTGTTTTCAGCTTCTAGATTAGGAAGAAAAGGAGTTAACACGGGGCCTGGAAATTCCAAACATGTTTAGGAAATAGTAAAGCACTATAATTTATAAATTTTATGGGAACTGTCATGATTATTGTACTTGCTTCACATTGCTTTTTAACTTAGAGGTTCACACCTCGGTTGGCAACATCTCCTCCATGCTGATTCATACTTGGAATTTCTTTGCAGAGCAGGAAGAACTTCAAGCCAGATATTGAAATAGAATACTTCAGTAAGATTTAATTAGATGGTGGATAGTTGTGCTAGATAGGAAATAGCTGTGCTTAATCACTCACCTGGATAAAGAAAGGTTAAGAATGACTTACAGGTGAATTAAATGCAGGACAGACCCATTGTCATTGTCAATCAACTTCAAATCAAATATGAACACGCATACACTCGGCTAACTCTTTTACATTGCTGACATTGCTTCATTTGCAGGATTGTACAGATATTTCTGTAGAAGAATGTGATCATACATGAGAGTAAGTTTTGTTCCCTCTACATGCTTGCTTATTTTAAATTAACAAGAGTGAATTGCTAGAGATGAGTGTAGAAGCTCAAAGGGTAAACCTGACTTGAATGATTAAAACTTTGTCAGTTGATACTTGCTGGAACTGATCTGGTTTTCAACATCTTCATTATATGTATTTCGTATTAGGGTTTATAGCAGAGGTTTTATGTCATTGGGAGATCATCCTTTTGAAGTTGGGCCAGAGCTCTTTGTGGGAAAGAGGCTCTTTCGCCCTCAAAGAGGCTGCGTCGTATGGTTTTCTGTTTTAAAGTATATGAAACCTGGGATTGATGAATTTATAAGGACAGCAGGTAGAATAAGGGTTTCTGGCATGTGGTGCTGGAGTAAAAAAAGATGATGTCAAAGAGTTCAGGAAGGAAAAGGGACATTTACATGGAAGAAGTCTGTTGGTGTATCAGTTGTATGTTTGGCTACTACCCAGGTCATCAGTTCAAAGGTATTAGCCTCTTTGTGGGAGAAAGAGGAAGTTTTCTATGCCCATAAAGAGTTACAGTGTCAGCAACCTACAGGGGCGGTTCTACATGGCGTTATATATAGGGTCTCCCTGAGTCATAATTTACTCAAGGGCAATTAATTTGTTTTTGTTGTCTTTGCATTTACTTTTACTTACCTGGTGAGCTTTTCTATTTTAACTAGACTAACTCCTCATTGCCATCTAGTTGATGCCAACTCTCATTTGACTGCTAACTGCAGGGTAAACAGGTCAAACCCACAGGGCTAATTCTATCCTGTTCTACAGAATCACTATGAGGCAGAGTTAACGCGATGGCAGTGATTTTGTTGAGTTTGAGAGCAACTTCTGTTTTATATATATATATATATATATATATATACATATACACACACATATATATGCACATGCTGTTTATAGCAATTTTCAATAATACCTGTGGACCCTCTTTACGATTCTTGGCTATTAACTTAAATTTGATGTTCATTTTAATTCAATTTGTTAGATTTTAGCGTTGTGTGCACACACACATATATGCACAAATAAGTATATAGTACTGTTTACATCAGTACCTATAAGTAATATTTCTGTTCTTCAAAATATTTCCTCATGATAATTCTTAGATATTACCCCTTCGGTTAGATTTTCTGGCAGCCTGGTGTGAGAGATATATTGGTTCAGAACTTCCAGCACTTCTCAATAACATTCATAAATGATTTTCTACTGTGTGCAGAGATAACTATGCTTGATGAAAAGACCAGTTGGGAGGTTTCATTTAAGAAGAATGGTAGCAAATACAAGGGAGAAAAAATGGTAAACTTTGGCAAGCTTTGCTCATAAAAGTTGATTAATGTTTCCTCTTGTAGAACATAGATTGGGGACACCAAACAGAAGTAAACCCTTGCAACAAAATTTGATGTAAAACAAAATTAAGACCATAATGCATGTCTTTTATGATAACTGAAAAGAGTAAAATGTGATACTATTTGATAATTTCTGTCCTGTAATACAATTTCCCCCTTTTTTGGAGATTGCATTAGAATGATTCTAGAGGAGTTGCATGTTACCATTAGTTGTTATTTAATTTATAAGGAACAAGAAAACTAATTTATTTGAGTAGTGAACTGAAATGGATTTTCCGTGATAAGCCATAAAATCAATATTTTAATTTCTGCTTTTGTAGTTCACGGCAATTTTACCTTGAGAAATATGTTATTTCGACTTCCTTCTCTGTGGAATTGTTCTCCATTTTGACAGGGTGATTCTAATGCAAGCGCTCACATGAATGGAATGTTTACTTTCACCAATTCAGTGTCACTCATGTAGTTTTACACCATGGTTTTGACCTTCTTGTCAATAATAACTTGAGAATATCAGTTCATCCCCAGTGCTAGTTAGGAAACTGAGTGAAGAAGAGTTGGTGACATCACAGATTTCTGTGCCAAAATATTTAGTGGCTAAGTGGTTTCCATGACCACCTTTGTCAATTATGTCATAGATTCTTTTTTACTGCCACCAAGTTTTCAATTGTTTTAGCTACAGAGTTGATATATAACTTCCTTATTTTGGAGATTGGGAGAATTTTACATTATTGGAAATGGTTCTTTTAGTTGGAGTCTTTATAGGGTGTATATCTACTTAATTTAGGTAGGTCAAGAGAAACAACAAAAGAAAGTGATTTTTCAAAAAAGCTACTTAAGATTAGAAGTAGTTCTGCACAGAAAGAATTTTTTTATTTTGCAAAGGGTGGTAGAATTTAGGTAACTAAATGTGTGGCGTCTGCACTAGGAGAGAGGAGGGAAAGAGGGACAAAATGTTGAAAGATTTGAAACCAAATGTAAACACCAGAAACCAAAATGCTGAGAAGACTAGAAAACCAAATGTCAGTTTAGGTTAGAGTAAACATTACAGGATGATGAGGTTTGGTGGGATTTAAAAAAGTAGTTATAATAAAAATGGCTTTCTCAAAGAATCCTGCATTTATTTCAGTCTACTAGAGCTCTTGAAATGTCTGATGAAGATCGGTTTGCATGGCCGAGGTCATAATCATTCTTCAGACCAGCATACCAAGAGCTTCCGTCTACTTCCCGGGCTTTGTTTCCTTCTTAAATCATGTTTCTGTGACCTTTTGGATAGTAGAATTTCTCTCGTTCAGTTGTGCTCTGGTTTAAAAAAATTATTCAATAGCACCTGCTTCCGCCACCGAGGAGGATGGATGGGGACCTTTGCTAGGAGGTGAACCCTGTAATATTTTTCACCCCGTAAAAGCATGACAAAGCCTTCTGATGTGCCTGAAGAGAAACACATTAATAAAAACGAACCTGCTGCTTAAGCTTGTCCTGCAGAGGGCACTGGTGCTATTTGGAGAAAGAATATTTTTGTGTGTCTATGTTTGTGTGTGTGTGTGTGTGTGTGTGTGTGTGTGCGCGCGCTCAGCAGCTTTTAGTTCATTGTGCACACTAGAAAGGCTTGTATGTACCAGGAAACTAAGTAGATGTTTTGCAGTAAGTAGTCACTTATCTGTGCATGACTGAGCCACAGCGTGGTTCAACCCCTTCTTTTGGAGGTCTGCTTTTCAATTAATGTATTCACATAGACAATAAAATCTGATGGAGTACCCTTTTGACCAGGGAAAAGGCCTACTAACCAAAATCACATTACAAGGTAAAGCCTTAGTGCCATTTTCCCAGTTACATATGCTTGAAAAATCCAGTCTACTCTGAGAATACATAAATATCGCAGAGTTTGGAGGAAGATATAGTGATTCTTTTTAAAAGAAAAAAAACTTTTATTCTGATAAAACTTCTGGGGGACTTTATTGTGGCAACCTATAAAGTGAATTCATCAAAGTTTTATTGAATTCTTATTGTGGCAACACATCATTCCAATGTTAAGGAGGGTTCAAATATTAAAAACAGATAGTTAAACATGACCAACATTTTCTTTGCTCTCGCAAGCTAATTGCAGAACTGTATATATACATAGATATGTGATATATAAATTAGTTAAATAATAAAAATCACCAGTAAAAGGCTTGAGATGGACTGTGAAAACAACCATGACTTTTTTTAATGTATGACTATGGAAGAGAAAAGAGGACAATATGGAATTCTCAACAAATGAGCAAACACCCTGTAGAGAGCAGGATTTTTTTTGGGGGGGTGGTGTATCAGTGCCCAAAAAGGTACTCTGGTGGTTGTGGGAACTACCCAGCCTTGCTCCTGGAGAGCTGCTGCTGGATTTGAACCGCCAAGCTCATGGGCCGCAGTCCCACACTCAACCACTATAATACCGGGGCTTAGCCCAGAGAGTGGGATTCTTTCTGATATGAATACACAACTCAGGGACTCGCATCTTCTAAACTGTGTGAAGTCCTGCAAATCCACATGGTAGGCCAATTTCAAATTCTGTGCCTTGAACATATTACTTAACATCCTTGTGTTTTGCTTCTTCATCTGTAAAATGGGTTCAGTAGTAGAGGATTTAATTAGCTAACATGAAAACTTTCTGCTAATAATAACACAGATACTGTTGCTATAAAATGAATGTTAGCTGTTGTTATATATATATTTCTATTTTATATCAGTCATTTTGTGAAGAGAATTCTCATGCTATAAGGAGACTAATAATTAGGTATCCTCATAATCTTACCAATAAGAAAATATAGGTTTAAGAAAATAAATGAACTTACTAAAGATAAACCAGACTAATTATATCTTTCTTCTGCTTCACCTTTGCTGTCTTAATAAGTTACTGGTATTCATTCTATATGGAAAGTGAGTGGCAAGGACTTAAAGTAGGACTTAAAGATGCAGATATCCTGAGTATGATTCTTCCAATGGCTAGCCAGAAAATTGAGTTTGATTTGCTATGCTGTGAGGTATTATTTATATACTAGCTTAAAGGCATACTTTGGCAAAGAAAACATAGTAGCTGGGACTTGTGGAGGCCAGTTAGCAGATGTGGTAAAAGATTACTTCAAGAAAAACAGATGATAGAGCTATTGTATAGTTGGTACTTTTTTGTAGGTTGGTTTCCTAATGTAGGGGAGTTTTCTTAAGGCATCAGGCTAAGTTATCAAGGGAGATTGATGAGAGACTCGACAGTGGATCAAACCTTACATTTTAGATAAATGTAGAGGAAAAGGAGTAGCCCAATTGGTTGGAGTAGCACCAGGAACAATTCTAGATGCTTCCAATCTTGCTGACTGAAGTTTCAGGGAGGAACAAAGTGTTAACTATTGCAGAATGCTTGAGCAAGGCAAAGGCTGAAGAAACTATGATGAGGTTTGTTGATTAGGTGAACAAGTGACACTTGCTAGGGAATTAGTCTGATGAATTAAGATGAATTAAAGGAAGATTGAGAAAAATAGGTGGGGATGAGGACAGATTAGTCTGATGGAACAGTTTGGCAATAAAGGAGAACAAACAGAATAAAGGGGTTATCAAGGAAGGGATTCTTTTAGTATCAAGGAGGCAGTATATTAGCCATTCAAGGTCATAAAGTGACCAGGTTTTAAGTGGGACACTGTTGACTGGGGGTGGGGCTGTTTTCATTAAAAATCTGGTCTAATGGAGCAACAAAAATTTTCATAGAACACAAAAATAGTATTGAACTATATTTAAATTTTAAAATGCTGCAGAATGTTGTTAAATTGTTAAAAAGTGGGACGTCTGGTTACTTTATCAAGGAGTCACACTTAACAAAGAAGGCAAAAAAGGAACAGCTGAAGAAGGAAAGGAACCAGCAATGGAATGTCTTTAGACAGAAGTAGGTGTCTGGCCATGAGAGCTTAGAGGAATGTAAACTTATATGCAGTTAATAAGAAAAACAAAAAACAAACTTTAAAAATGTAAATAGAAACATACAACTTTACTTTAGTTCTTTAATGCTTCCCCACCCCTCTTGTATCCCATCCCCAATCTACACCATCACGATCCTAATTCTATCTTACAAATATGTCTAGATCGGAGGTTGTACACTGGTACAAACAGGATCCAGAAATATGGGGAATCCACGACAGATGAACCCTTCAGAACCCGTGGTGAGAGTGGGGATACCGGGAGGGTGAAGGGAAGGGGGCGTGAAAAGGGGAAACAGATTATATGGATCTATACATCACCTTTTCCCTAGGGGACAGGCAACAAGAAAGTGGGTGAAGAAGGGAGACATTGGGCAGTGTAAGATAGGACAAAATAATAATAATTTATAAATTATTAAGGACTCATGGGAGGGTGGTGGGGAGGGAGGGGAAAAATGAACTGATAGCAGGGGCTCAAGTAAAAAGAAAATGTTTTGAGAATGATGATGGCAACAGATGTACAGATGTGCTTGACACAATGGGTGTATGTATGGATTGTGATAAGAGTTGTAAAAGCCTCAATGAAATGGTTTTAAAAATGTAAATTATTGTCACAATGATGTCAGTGGAGGAAACAATGACTTTTGTCAATAACACAAATAATTGAAGGAATTTAGATTTTTCTTTTAAGGATCTTGTGAAACTTGGTTGAGGAGGGAAGGAACAAAGAGACAGCTTGAGAGGTATGTGGGTATATAATTTTTTAAAGGCTATGAGTGAACGCGTAGTGTTTGAGGAAGTTATTAAAGGTGCTGAAGTGTGAGAAAAGTTGTCAAATGATGTAATAAGGCCAGTGATATAATTCCAAAGCATTGAAGATTGGAGGGGGATGAGGGTAACAGATACACACATGTGCATAGTGCAAAATCATAGGAGCTCCTTATTTTACTTTCACAGAGAAAAGAGAGCCACCTCTGGCTATAAAGTATACTTTGAATTTTCATATCTGACATATTGATCTCTTAACTAATTCCCTGGTTTCTATTTATGACATGGTGCTATGTTAGAAGTACTATGATCCAGGCTCTGTTGGTACTTTTTGTCTATTTGTAATTTTGTCTACTCATACTCATGGCCTGCTTGTAGAGAAAAGAATCCAAGAAGCTACACTGTCTGAAGAGAAACCTGACATCAAGACTGGGTAAAGACTCGTCAACAACCTGTGATATGCAGATGACACAACCTTGCCTGCTGAAAGTCATGGGGACTTGAAGCCCTTACTGATGAAGTTCAAAGACTGCAGCCTTCAGTATGAATTACAACCAAATGCAAATAAAACAACAACTCTCACAACCTGAGGAACTAACAGCATCAGATCAAGCAGAGAAAAGATTGAAGCCACTGAGGATTTCATTTTACTTGGTTCCACAGTCAACGCATGGAAGCAGCAGGCATGGACTCACATGATGCCTTGGATTGGGTATAGCTGCTGCGAAAGACTTCTATAAAATGCCACAAGACAAAGGTGTCACTTTGAGGAGTAAAGTGCACTTGTCCCAAGTCATTTGCAATGGTCTCCAACGTGTGTGAAACCTGGACAACAAATAAGGAATCGGGACAGCATGGGGACCGGACCGGCTCTCCTTCTTTCCCTCCATTTCCACCTGTCTCCATGTGGGTGTGGCATGCTGGTCACTTTCCGCCACCTTTTCTCTGCCACATCGAGGCAGTCAGTCTGGCTCTGGTTATGGCCGGCCCTGTAGCTCTCTCTCTTTTCATGTCTCCTTCCACCACTGTCCTCATGCTTGGGTGTTGCGTGGTAGGATCTGCACTCCCGCTTCAGCTTCTGTGGAGACAAGACCCTTACTCTTCTCCTGGGTGAGTTAGTGCCCTGGTCCCTCCGTTAACTTTTTACTTTTGAACCTCCTTTTTCTCTCTCCTCATTTCGTCTTCCCTTGCTGTGCTGTATCCAACATGTACATCCCGGGGTTTGGTTCCACCTCCTCCCCTTTCCCTGGATCTCTGACCAACTGTTATGTTACGGGGGTTTCCCTTCTATACCTACCATGTTGGTTACACTTACCTCAGTGGGCTCATGCCAGGGAGCGAATAGCCCTATCTTTCTCACACAGAATGGTTGGTGGGTTTGAACTATCAAACTCGCTGCTAACAGTCTAATGCCTAACGCCCTGTGCCCTAAATAAGTACAGATCTTTTTTTTTTTTAATGGACAGATGATCTTCTTGGAGAAAAATTTTCCCAACTTGTATCACTACACTTTGTGTTACTGCTCTGTGAATTAACTTCACCTGTCAACTTTTTTTCGACAATAAAGTTGAAGCCCAAGCAAGCAATATTTGATTCATAATTTTACCTGAGACCAGAGGCAGCAAGACAGGAATGCTTCCAATAGGAGGAAGAGTTGGTCATGTGCTGCTTTCTCAGTGCCTGGGTCATGAAATTTCTAACAACCACTTTTGTGTGGGACATTTAAAATATATGAAACAAATGTTTTGCTTTTTAAAATAAATGCAGATTTATAGCCTCTGTTCCTCAAACGATACAATTTCTCTCTGTCTTGTTTATATCACTGCTTGTATTTATAGCTTCTTTGGAGTTTATTATATTTTGCATCTCAGTCTGATATATTATTCTGCAGTTTCTCTGTATTCTTTTTCCTCAACCAAGAGAGTTACTAATTATTTGGAGTACAAATACTGATGGCTTTTATACGATATGTTCATAGTATTCAGAACCAGATTCAGGCATGTGAAGCCATAAGGCTTGATAATATGTGGTGCTCCCGTCTGTGTTTGCTCCAACACTTGAACAGGATGCATGAATGTATGTACATGTTTGTGTAAATATATATATATACTCATACACATAGTGTGAGTTGTGTATTATGATGTAACTTCTTTTAAAGTAACATTAGCAATTGAATGCAAAAGTATTGTATACTATTTAAAATGAATGACATGAACTGGATAATAACATATTTAGGAAATGTGGGTACTAATATTTAACTATAAATCATATTTTATACAAAAGTACATAGTCAACAAAAACTATTAGTGAACTTAATCATTTCAATTATTAATGCAAAATTCTATTGCTCTCCACAACAAAAAGTTGACTCACTAATTTTGTTTTGAACAGCTCACAGTTCAGGTTTGGTGTTTGTTTCATAAACAATGCTACACTTCAAAATCAATTTTTATTTTTATTTAATAAAAATATGACATGAAAGAAATGTTAGTGGTCAGAATATAAATACCAACAAGTTACTATATATTCATTCTTAGATATATCTTTCATCTCAAACACGATAATTAAGAACCTTCCTTTGTACTCTTCTCTTATAAACTCTTCAATGATTTTAATCACAATTAAGCTGCCAGATAGTATTTTTGCCAAATAATTTTTGAACATAATAAGCAAAAGGAATTGAGCTTCTTTTAAAAGTTTAAAGCTGTTAAATTTTATTAATGCTTTATGCTAATTTTTATAGAACCCATTGGACTCACATAAGAAAAAGGAGAATTATATAATTAAAGCATTTCCCCTCTTAAATGCATTTCTAATGTAAAAAACTATGAAAAAATCAATGAAAGTCATGTTCCATAATTTTCAAAAATAAACCTGACAAATCCTGTCACAAACTTTGTAGGCTTTGGCAGATATAAGTTTTGGTACGTATGTAAATTAACAGCAAATTTTAAAAAAGGATTCCGAATCATAAGTGGGCATGATTAAATATGAAAATACAATTGATGCTATCTATACATCCTCACTGAAAAGATTCCACATTACTCTAGATGTATGTTTAAAGGCAGGAAAGTTATGGGTGAATATACAATACATGTGCCAATGGCATATATTCCCAAGTTAGCAATGTATGAGGTGGACCCATTAGAAAGAAAATAATAGCAGACTGAGTCCTTTGGGTAGGAGGTCTGCCGGGGCAGTGGTTCCATGCTCCACTGTCAGCTGGAGGGTTGGTAGTTGAAACCCATCAGTGGCACCATGGAAGCAAAGACCTGGCAGTCTTCAGCCTAGAACACCTCATGGGGCAGTTCCACTGCAGAGGGTTGGAATGGCTCAGACTCAACTCAATGGCAATGGGATATGGAGGCCTTCAAATGCTTCAAGGCTTGATCCTGTTTCCTCAAGTTAGCTTAGGTACGGGACAGTCCGAAACATTTATTTAAAACAGAGAGACTTTATCATGATCTAAGCCTATCTGAACATTCCATTAGTGTATGGACCCCATGTGATTTGCCAGTGTTCATGTTATAAGGCACCTTGTTCCTTCTGGTGACTGCTGGTTCTTGGATGGAAATTCAAGATAGGCTCACTGCAAAAACAAATCCCCCTATTTTGCATTGTGTAAAATAAAGGCCTTTCTTTCATCATTGGCATATGCTGAGGGTTATCGAGGCGTTTAGGGATGAAATAAGCTCTGCATGATTTATAATCCTTAGAGGCAGGATTATGCATCATGCAATTTCAACATTGGGAAATGTGCATCATATTTTATCTTCTAATGCAGCATCAAAGATGTTTACGTGATTAAGATTTGGCTTATGCACAATAGAACAAAACTGTCTAGTCCTGCGCCAGCTCACAGCTGTCCCCGTGCTCGAGTCCATCGCTGCAGCCCTGGAGTCCATCTGCTTTCTGGAGAGCTTTCTCCTTTTCTCAGCCTGTCAACTTGACCAAACGTGATGTCCTTCTCCACAGACTGTTCTCTCCTGACAACACGTGCAAAGTACTTAAGACAAAGTCTCACCTCCCTCGGCTCGAAGGAGCACTCTGGCTGCTCCTCTTCCCAGACACATCTGGGCTGTCCTGCTGGTCGTCCATGATGCTTTCCATGGGCTTCCCTAGCTTAACCTTCGAATGTATCGATTCTTCTTCACTCGTCCCCGTTCAATGTCCAACTGAAGTATTGCGGTTTATTTATTTCACTGAAAAGAATTGATTTTTGTAATTTACAGCTTAGTATTCATTAATTCTTCACACGTTGTTTTAAATGTATATGATGAGTTGTTTTTTTCTGTGTTACCATAGTTCCTTGCTACAAAATGGATCATACTGAGCAACAAATTCAACCTCAAAATCCTCATTTGTGGGAACCTAAACCCTTTATCTCATTCTCAAAATAGGCAGATGCGATTGTTTTAATAACAATGGCAAGATGTTGGAAAATGGCTTTCCAGTACTGATACTTTATGTGTTTGTTTGTCCACTTTATGTAGTAAGCCACTTTATGTAGTAAGTCCTTTGGTTTAAATGACAATCGAAACCAAACTAGCTGCCGTGGGGTCTGTGCTGAGTCATAGCGACCCCTTGTGGATTTTTGCAGTCTGTGACAGCTTACGGGAACAGAAAGTCCAGTCTTTCTCCTGATATATCGTCTTTATGAATGGAACTGCCTTCATGTTTATCAATCATATTCAAGTTGCACCAATCACTAAATCTATGCCTAGTGAATTGAGAATTAAATTATTTTTTGCTGAATACAAGCAAAGCAATATATATAACCGATGGTTCACCATTAGCTTTCCACCCTAGAAATATATTCTGGCTACTGAACTTTGCTGATCATCCAACATTTTCCATTTGAACTTTCAAATGGTCCACTGTGATGCTGACAATCACTTGGCCTCTTTTGATCAAATAATTTCATAATTGAAAAATACTCAACAAAATATTGGTGTATCTGTTATTTTTGATTTGCATATCCATTAATTTCACATTTTAATTTTTAGTATATTTGTTACCAAAGCAACCACTAATTTCATATTTTAAATAACTTTCTACATCATTAATTTTTTTATACTGTAAGGAATGGATGCAGAATTTGGAACAAATTCTTAATGTTCATATTGCTATTAGAAACTTATTTGTTAGTACTTCTAGTATAATAATTTACATATGTTAAACTAGAGCAGTCAATGGAAAAATTTCTTTTTCTTCATTATATATATTTTAAAAAGTTAATTTTGGAATTGCTTTCATGTATTCATAAACCCTTTTCTTTTTTTTTGTTGGGGCATCACTGCCCTCCGGTGGTGGGAGTAGGAGGCCCAGCTTTTGCTCTGTGGAGCTGGAATCGAACCTCCATCCCAGTGAGCCGCAGCCCCGTGCACAACCACTATGCCACCAGGGCTCATCCAACCCTTTTCTTTTAAGTTCTGCAAGCTTTCATATTTTGCATCCAAATTTTACTTTACCTGGATATAAAGTTATATCACCTTTTCTATTTGATGATTCATAGCAAATGAATTTAAATAATTGAAAAGAAGTTTTATTAAAAAGTAAAATTTATAAAATAATATTTACATTTGAATTTGGACATTTGCACATAATTTATTATTGGAATATTTGTAAGTAAAAAACTGCTGTAGGACATGTAATTTTGTTCTTCAGGTCTGAGATTGTCAAAAGAAATAGTACAACACAGGTGGAAATAATGTCACTCATTGTCGTTTGATGTTTGTTAGTGGGACAGTAAATGGAGTTTGCTTTTGAGCCTTTGATGCTTGCTGTCTTCACTTGAGTTAATTCTTGTTGATACTTGGGGTGCGTGAGGGTGATCACATGGAGCACGGCACACCATGATCTGCAGATGCGCTTGGGTTCACTCCCACGTGGGACTGCAGTGCCTCTCTGCAGAGTTCTTATGTGACTGACAAGAACATACTGAATGTGAGTTTATATTTACCTGGTCTGAGATGCAGAGAAAACTATCATTGTGAGCATGTGGTAAAATTAATAAAATATGCCAAATTTATTTAGTGCCCCACCATTTCCCTTCCCCTGAAGTGCTCTCTTTTCCTTGTTTCTTGTTTGCTTCATGTCTACGGGTCTTTGCTACAGATAACTAGTGTTCTCGTTTTGTCACTGCCTTACCCACTTGCTTACCTTGCTGAAACATCCCTTATAATGCTACTATTCAGGAGTGGGAATGTGTTAAAAAACAAACACAGATATAATTGTCCATCTTTTACAGAATATTGTTGTGAGGAACAATGAATCTTTCTGTTTTACCTTTCAAGGTAATATTAATGTACACATCTACTTTTTATTTTTAAACATCTAGTGTTGCTGTTTTTGAATGTTTTGCTTGATGTCATATCTTAGGATTTTGCTTCTGTGAATTTTTCTTAGCATTTATTCACTTCAAAGAAAGGGTGTGTTGACATTATCTATCATATTTAGAATATTTAAATCAGCGTCCAGCACACTGTGTAATTTAATTTTAAAGATAAATTAAATACAAATGGAAATAGTAGACTGCCTTCCAAACTGCAGTTCTCAGAGTCTCTATTTTTTTGAGATTGTTGATGTCATAAAAGGACACAGCTACAAAAATATCACCTTGTGTATCACCTTATATTTGCTTTGAGAAGGCAGTAACTTAAAGTAAATTGCATTTAAAACCCTTCAGTAATAAAATACATATTTTTCAGTGTGTCTTGAATATGACTTTTTATTAAAAACTTTCATGATATTACATATGCATAAATGAAGTACACTGCAAAAAGTTTATGGAAAAATGCAGTGAAAAGATGTGGGTTTTCCCCACAGAGTTGTGTATATGTATATACATATGCACATGCATACACATACATATTATTGTGATCATGTAGATAGATATTCTCATAGGGAAAAATTGTCTCTGTTTCATTAGAGCATCTTCAAAACACAAGGTGTAATGAAAATGGTGATCCCAGAGGGGCACCTTTGAGGAAACCTGCTGGTTAAGATCAAGGCAGAGATCAACTCAGGTGATGACAACTATTTGAGGGAACTTCAAAGGATAATCTTGATGGATTTTTCTGAAGAACACAGGGCAATGATTAGTTGACTTACTAGGAAGAAATTTTAAGAACATTGAAAACTGCAGTGATGAGAAAATGGCCAGAAGAATTGTGTTAAATAATTTTTCCTGTTGCAATTGTGCTTATTCTTTCTTTGAGATTTGTTCTGTGAGAGTTTCATATAGAAACCTTACCCCCTACCCCACAGCTCTGATTTGAACATAATTTGCATCCTTTGAGGTTGCTATTTTGACATGAGGTAAACCGAAGAACACAGATTTGTTCTTGTGGTTAGTGGTTGCCATCAAGTGAATTCCTACCCACAGCAAACCTGTGCACAGCAGAAAGAAACAGCACACAGGTTTGCCCCATCATCACAATGGTTGCCATGCCCAAGGCCATTGTTGCAGCCATGGTGTCCTTTCATCTACTTGAGAGTCTTCCTCTTTTTCACTGTCCCTTCACTTTACCACCTGACACTATAGCCAAAGCATGTCAGATAAAGTCGTGTCATCCTTGCCTCTAAGGAGCACACTCTGGTTGTATGTACTTCTTCCAGTACTTTCAACATGCTTCTCCAGCACCACAATCCAAATGCATCCATTCTTTGGTCTTTCCCTTTCAATGTTGGGGAAATGTTAGAAAGATGGAAATATGGCTTTCAGAAGTGTATAGACATATATGGTGGCTTTGTCAGGAAATAATAGGTTTTTTTTGGCATTATTTGTTTAATAAAGTTTTGTGACAACACTTTTATACTTGGGCCACACACTTGGACACATATATACTTTTCATTCATATGTAGGCATTAGAAACAAGAAAACTGAATTAAATTAAGTAAACATGAATAAAATAGAAAAGAAATAGCATAGAACTACCCCAGAGAGAAAAAGGAGTCTCAGAAGGTGGACATTGGACCTCCTCAAGTACTTCCTCAATGCAAGAACACTTTGTTCTATTATATTCGTATTCTGTGATGCTCACTTTCCCGACACTATCACTGAAGACAAATGTGTGCATAAGCAAAAGTGGTGAAGAAAGCTGATGGTGCCCAACTATCAAAAGATGTAGTTTCTAGGGTCTTAAAAGTTTGAAAGTAAAAAGCAGACATCTAGCTCAGAAGCAACAAAACCCACGTGGAAAAAGCATACCAGCTTGTGTGACCACAAGGTGTCAAAAGAATCAGTTATCAGGCTTCAAAGAACTAAAAATCATAACATTGCATGCCCACCTTCCTGATTTGATCGCTGATGACAAATGTGTGCATAAGCAAATGTGAAGAAAACTGATGGTTTTAAAAGATATACCATCCAGGGTTTAAAGGTTGAAAGTAAACAAACGGCCATCCAGCTCAGAAGAAACAAAGCCCACATGGAAGAAACACACCAGCCTGTGTGATGATGAGATGTCAAAGGAATCAGATACCATTTATCAAAGAACTAAAAATTATATCACTATAAATGAGAGTGTGTACATATTGGGGACTCAAAGTCCATCAATAGGTGAAGTGACATCCCCTTACAGAGGGGTTGCAGGGAGGAGCGGAGCTAGTCAAGGTACAGCGTAGCAACAATGAAATATGCAACTTTTCTCTAGTTCTTAAATGCTTCCACCACCAACTATCATGATCCCAATTCTACCTTACAAATAAATCCTGCTAGACCAGGGGATGTTTGGAACCACAGTCAGTACTCATGGAAACAGTAGACAAGAAATCAAAAGACATGTTGCATTTGGTAAATCTGCTATAAAAGATCACTTTGGAGTATTGAAAAGCATATTACTTTGAGGACAAAGGTGTGCTTGACCCAAGCCATGGAACTATCAATGACCTCCTCTGCATTGAAGGTTGGACATTGAATTAGAAAGACTGAAGACAAACATATGTATTTGAACTACGTTGCTGGTGAAGAACATTGAAAGCGACATGAACTGTTAAAGCTACAAACCAATTGGTCATGGAAGACATATGGCCAGAGTGCTCTTGAGAGGCTAGGATGACCAGGCTTCGGCTTACATGCATTGGACATGCTGTTAAGAGAGACCAGACTCTGGAGAAAGACATCATATTTGGTAAAGTAGACAAACAGCCAAAAAGGTGAAAGCCCTCACGGAGGTGAACTGACACAGTGCTTAGGAACAGCTGTGAGGATGGAGCACAATGGGCCGGGTTTCATTCTGTTGTGCAGAAGGTCACTATGGGTTGGGGCTTACTCGATGGCACCTAAAAACAACAAGAAGTGATAACAGAGGAATACAAATTAAAATAACACTTGAACAATGGAAAAAATGGAGGCAACTCATTTTTGATTGCTGTATATACTTGAATATAAGCCAACCCTGAATATCAGCCAAGGCACTTCATTTTACCACAAAAACTGCACAGAAATGTGTGGAAAGACGGCTCATCCATGCGTCTATATAGTCGTTGAAGAATGGCTAAATAAAACTACTCACTACTCATGAAGACAAGCGGGGAAGGAAGAAAGTTAAAGCCTATGGAAACGGATATGCTGCTTATGACTGCCGATGGTGCAGCGGTTACAAGTTGGGCTGGCGTCCACCTGGTCAGTAGTTTGGAACCACCCGCAGCTCCCCTGGAGAAAGGCTAGGATTTCTATTTGCACAAGAGTTGCCCTCTCAGAAGCCCACAGAGGATGGCTATGAGTGAGCATTGAGTCGAAGGCAGGGATTTTGGGTTTTAATATAAAATAGTAGTAGTTGTGCCACATAAAGTAGAAAATGGAGGAAGTCATTCAAGTGGATTCCAATTCATAGTGACTTTATGCTTAGCAGTGAGGCATTGGCATAACTTGCTAACCACCGTGTTCCCTCTTCTAGGAAAGGAAGGGCTATTTCATAGACGTCCAGCAGAACTTTACTATTCCCTAAATTATTATTTGAAATTCTGTGCAATAGCAGCAAATCAATGCATTGATTGTTGAGTTAGAGTTGTTTTGTAAAGACAAGTGAAGGAAATAAAAGGAAATTGTTATGAACTGAATTGTGACCTTCCAAAATATGTGTTGTAAACAACCCCCATACTTGTGGATATAGTTCCTTTCAGGGATTAAATTTTTGTTATGATCATGTAGCTATATCAGTATATGATATTTCTTTAACCATATGATATTTTTAGATGTAAAAAGAACAGATTCGATACCAAGAGAAATAGAAATGAATGCAGGACAGATGCCAATTCCCTAGATACCAAGAACATGGTTTAAAGAAACAAAAAGATTATTTTCATGTCAGACAGAGGGAAAACCTTCTAGAACCAGCCTTCAAAAGAGTAAGAGAAAACATGTCTTTTTAATCAGGCCACCTATTTGTGGTGTTATTGTTACAGCAGTGTGAGCAATCTAAGGCAAAAGCCAATAGCAGATGAAAAAGTTGTCAATCAAGCATATTATGGAAAGTGCTTTCCAAGGTACAAGTACATAGTGAATAGTCAGATTTCTCTAAGTATAGGTTATATGTTGGAAACGTGAGGGAAAAATGGATAAAATTGGGTGTGAATTTTTTTATAAAAGGCCTTGAATTTTGGACTATTTTCTATAGAATTTATATGGGTTAAAAGTTTTTGAGCAGAGGTATAAAATTATTACCATTACCCATTTTCCAGTTTATCTTAATCAAGTGATTTGCATGTAATTCTGAAAATCTCTCTTATCAATAGTTTACTCATTGTGAACTATTGGTGTCACTCTGGAGCTTCCAGATTACGGCAGACTAGGAAGGAAGGTGTGGTTATATATTTCTGATAACTAGACAGTGGAAATTCTATGGATCACAAATGATTATTATTCAGCATAACTCTCCTTGGAAGATGACACATCTTGGCTGAAAGGCACTAGAAATATGTGGGGACATTCCTGGCAGGACCTTTGGATCTGGGGGAAAGGCATAGAAAGCTCAGGATGCTACTGCATCTCCTGGAGTTGTCTTGAAGTCACTGGATATCTGCACACCTAGGTAACTGGTACCCGCACTTCCATGACTCCTAGAAGACTCCAGTCTTGAGACAGGTTGAAGCTCTTGGATATACCATGCTTTGTGACTCCAGGAAAACTCCAGTCTTGAGACAGATAAGACCCCAGGCCAGCTCACCTGACAGGCTTCAGCCTTGACCTCTGAAATGCAGCCTATCAGAATGCCTCTAGCTTCCCTATGGCATAGTTATGTAATGCAATTGGACAGTAAGATCCTGAAATGCAACTGGATGGGTAGGTCCTGCAATTGGAAAAATTAGTCCTGTAAGACATTTGGATGGGCTGGCTCAGCCAGTAACACCTCATTTACATAGCCCACAATGTGGACCTATCATTTTTCATGTTGCAAACCTACAACCTTATAAGGATGTCAAGGAAGTAGGCGAGAGAAGTTCTATGATTGGTTTAATAAAGCATATAAAAGCTGTAATAAAGTTAGATCTGTGCCATCATAGCCCGATATCTGGAGTCTGTGTGCATGTTGATGACTGTCTACCTCACTTCCCTGTGGGCTGGACCTGTTTCCACAGAAATAAATAGAGTCTATGAAAATGGGATCAAATATAACTATGATTATGGTCATGGAAGAGGGCTGAGTAAGGTTTTGTACTTAGAGTCCTGTGAGTCACCATGAATTAGAGAAGGCATGGTATCAGCTAGCAAAATTGAGATTATGGGTCCATGATGTACAACATTTTATCTGGCAAGAATGAATTAGAGAGACTAGAGACAAAATGGTTTAGGCTGTGTATGTGTAATAATTTCAAGAAGAAAATGGACATTACTAGAACCATCTCACAAACCAATTTGCACATATACTACTGATCATCAGATAGTAGCAATAAACGTCAGAACACATGTAGACTAACATGTACGTAATATTTATAGTGTAGGCATAAACTTACACATATCTCCATCATATTATCAGGAGGGATCAGTCCTTGGAAAAGCACATCATGTTTGGGAAAGTAGAACCCACCCAAGTCCACATTATTAAGTTGATTTCAACTCATAGTGACCCTATGTAGGCTGTATTTTTTACGGTGATGGATAGCTTCAGCTTTTACCCTTAGGGCAACAGATGGGTTTGAAATTAAGACCTTTTGATTAGCAGTTAAATGCTTGCCCAATAGCACCAGGAGGGCTCATTGGTAAAGTGAAGGGTCAATGTGAAAAGAAGATCTGTGACAGAGATTGACACATGGCTACAACAAGGGGCTCAAGCATCACAAAAATTATGAGGGTGGTGCAGGTTGAAATTCTCTTTTGTTCTGTGATATATATGGTCATTATGAGTCAGAGCAGACACAATGGCACTTAAAAACAACATTCCGGTGTACACTTAAGGAGATTGCAAAATGCCAGAGTTGGTATGAGTCAGCAAAATTTTTTAATCTAGTCTGTGAGAACATTTATTCTTCTTTTCAAGCCCCTTGGCTTCAGATTCTTAAGAAACTATCAACTTTGTATCAGGCCCAAAAGACAGATGATAGCTACTCCAGCATCCATCTTCAGGTATCTTTCTAACTTCTTTAAATAAAAAAGATGGATATTGGAAAAGCGATCCCTCAATGCTGTCTTCCCCACTCCCAGAGATGGAGATGAAGTCAATCACTCTGAGCATCTGCCTGGGTCAGCAGACTAGGACAGACTGTGGATGTGGGGGAGCATTTAATGATCTAGTTCTCCCTCAAGAACACATGCTAATTTCAACGCTACCCTTCTCCTATAGTTTTTAGAGAGCAAGGTTGATGTTTATCTCTTAAACTGTCCGTACCTCATGACAATACTACATGAGTAACCCTTCTTAACGGTGTCCATCTTATAATTTTAAAGGAGCGTCACATTTCTCAACTGCAGTCTCACCTTAAAGGGCATGATCTTTAAAATATTAAAAGGGGAAAAAAGAGAACTTCTGTAGGACATGACACAGTCTTACTTGTCAAGTTTCCAAATGAGAAATTAAAATGGGAATGACGAAGTAGTTTTCTCGTGGTCCCCTCTTTTCAAGTCTACTTACTTAATTTTTCCCTCTTCCATGTCAATTTTCTTGCTCCGACAACAGCAATTCTCACTGTTCACATTATCTATTATTTCTGTCACATCCAAGGCTCTTCATAAGTCAGTTGCCAATTGCCATTTCTTTTTCCTTGAACTAAAACGCGGGTTTTAAAGCCTGTTAAATCTGAACTCAAGTGCGACCTCTGCCACTTGTTACCTAAGTGGACTTGGGTATGGATTTTTGTTGTTGTTGTTGTTGTTGTTGTTTTTAACTTATCAGAGGTTAGGTTGATTTCATGGAAATCAACATTTAATTTAATTGGATACACATTTTTCAAGTGCATCCTAAGTGCAAGTTTCAGGGCAAGAGAGTAGAATTTAAGATAACTGGTGATAAGGAATCCACATTAAATGGAAATGGAATATAGTGCCTCTGAGTTTTTTGATCCCTGGGTTCATTCAAATGTTGAATACTGGACTAAGGACACAAAGATTCTTTACACCCCAACTTTGCCTTTAGGGGTCCAAGTTAAAAGGGAATTCATAGATGTAAATGTGCCTTTAAAGTATCATATTATAAGTGGCATAAAAAGTATTCACAGATATCTGTATCAACTCCAAATAAAGACTGCATTCCTGGGGAGGATGTAGAGGACAACATCATAAAGGAGGCAATACTCAGGGCACTCAGAGTACCACAGGAGGAGTGCAATGAATAGAAGGGAGAAGAGACCATTCCAGGCAGTGCTAATGGCGTGTGTGGGTCAAGGCAGAGAAAATACTTATTAGTTGGAGAGCAAAGCAAGTAGAGGAGTGTTTGGGGGGTGGGGGGAATGGAGTGAGAGGTCATAGGGGAAGTACCGGGACAGGAGGAATGAGCAAACACTGTTCTTCGTGTTTCATTTACTTTTTCACATTAAATCCTCATGGATATTCTGAGCATTTATTGCTCTCATTTCCATGAAATCAACCTAACCTCTGATAAGTTAAAAACAACAACAACAACAACAACAAAAAATCCGTACCCAAGTCCACTTAGGTAACAAGTGGCAGAGGTCGCACTTGAGTTCAGATTTAACAGGCTTTAAAACCCGCGTTTTAGTTCAAGGAAAAAGAAATGGCAATTGGCAACTGACTTATGAAGAGCCTTGGATGTGACAGAAATTAGAGTGTCGAGTGTGCACAGTCGGACTCCAAAGAAATGTTCTCTGCAATAGGAAAGGAAGAGGAGGAGTGGTGCTCCAAGGGGGCTTCTACTAGTGCTGTGATCGAGAGTCATTACCCTTACTCAGAGATTTAACTCAGGTCAATAATTGGACAAGAACAAAATCGAATTAAGTTATTCTATGGTAATTGTTTATACTCATTTATATAGCATTAAAGAATAATGCAATTCAAATTTGGAAAGCACCCTCTAAAGGACAAAAAGCTAAAGCCTGCTGATTGCATGCTTTCAAAACATTCTTAGTTTATAGACATTTAAATGAACCAAGAACACTAAGACCAGCTCAAATACATATGCAATAGGATTGCTTTCACAATTACTTAGAGTCAACACAGATTCCAAACAGAAACCCAGTATGACACAATGACTGTCTTAACCAGGCTTTGCAGAGTTGATGATAAACCCAAAATCTGTGTATGTTTGAAGTAAAAGTGTTAGTGTCAGGTGGAGGACAGTATAACACTACCTCATCTGACCAATTTTATCTAAAGCAAAAGGCATACTGTAATTTTTTGTTCTACAGGAAATGAAGTACAAATCAAGAAGGGTCCTCATATCAGGTTGTATGTTGTCCTTGAAATATGTGCATAAAAATTCAATTGGCGTGAAAAGCACAGTGGCCTTTTTGTGGCAAATGACTACATTTATTTCCTTCTTTTCCTTTTTTTAATGAGTAAAGCAATTAATAAACTAGAAGCTTTGTGCATTAATATTATATTAGCCTTTATTCTATGCATTTGTGTTTCAAAAGTAATACCAGTATAAAAATTGCCTCTAAAAGACTTGTTTTTATTCCAAAACAAAAATTGAGGACATAATACTCTATCTGTGAATTCAATATTTTAAACTGATGCCTATAGTGGACTTGATTTAGTTAGTACTTCTGATTCTGAGAAAATAGCTTCTGAGAAAATACATCCATGCCTCAGATTCCTTAGCTGGGAAATGGGAATGAAAGTTATGAAAACTGACCTGGGAATTAAATATGATAATGTACAGGGTACACATAGGTATTCAATTGATGGAAAATTTCCATTGTGTTGCAGATACAAGGTCCCTTGGCTATTTTGGTTTCAGCATCTGGTTGTTGCCAAAGTAGACAGTCATGTAGATAAATACATGTGTGTTTGTTTGCTCAAATGCAAATTCAGGGTAATTATATATCTGGATCTCAGGCTTTATCTGAATATTCATGTGCTGTCTTATGTTCATATTACTTATTTTTAGAAAGTCAGAATTTTTATGCTTCTGCTTTCATTAAAGCAGTTGGAGTTCATAGAAAGAGATTAAAAAAATAACAGCAGGCCAGGGTAGCTTGATCATGAAGAGACTCTTATATGGCAAATGACTTACGCAGATGCTTTCTGTCCTCCTCATGTCTATCTTGGATTCTTGTTAGGAGAAGACAGCTTGTTTCTAATTGCCAATCAGCAGAATAAAGCACGATCTCACTATGGCCCTAATGGCAGAACTGGTTTTGAAACCAAACCAAAAAGGCTTCAAAGATGCCCTGGATAACTCTGCCAAGAACTAGGATGAGTATCTTTTTTTTTTTTTTTAATTTATTTTTTATTTCCTGTGCAGCTGACTTTGGGATCTGTAATTTATGGGTTACCATGGAAACAAGTCACACGAGTAAGTTCCCATGGCAAAAGTGCCAGCCTGTGAATGGTGAATAAGATGGCACAAGGCCCATCTAGACTGAGAATAGTTTCAAGATTTCCAAAAATCTTAGCAATCATTGTCATACCAAAGTAATTGCTTCTTCAGTGAACTCAAATACATTCTTTAATACATCTTTCTACTGACTCAGATAGACTTGCTTAGACATAAAAAGTAGATTGTCCAGTGTAGACACACTGCAGTGTTCATTTACATTTTGCTCAGGGCACATTGGTTTTTCCCCTCAAAAATGAATGCATTATTAATTTGTTTTCTCTTCATTGTGGTATAATCCACACTGAAGACTATAGTCTTCTGTCTTCATCATTGAGGATTTTGATTCCTCTTTACTTTCAGTTAGCAGTTATTTTATGTGAGTATCCCATTCTTTTAATGCCTTTCTTCAATCTGATGTTGTGGCATCATTCATAAAGTTCAGATTCTCATATTATTTGCTAAGTATAGAGATTGAATAAGTAAGGTGAAAGGATATGACTCTGATTTACATTTGTCCTGATTCCCAAGCGAGAAGTACTCTCTTGTTCTGTCTGAGCAATTTCTTCTTGGTTTATGGATGGGCATAATTAAGGGGTGATGGAGAATTTCCATTTTTTGCAATGTGATACATCATTTTCTATGGTCAGCACAGCTATATGCCTTTACTTTTAGCCATGCACAATTTATAATAAGCAACGATTTCCTTATTTCCTCATCCTCTTATGAATTCAGCTTAAATTTCTGACATTTTGAGTCAACATACTTCTGATACTTCCTTTGAATTTTCTTCCAGAAAATTTTGCTCATGTGTGATATTAATGGTATTGTTTGATAGTATCCATGTTCTATTAGATCACCTTTTTGACATGGCCATGCATATTAATCTTTTTCAGTCAGTGGCTCTCTTCCAAAATATTTGGCATAGACAAAGGAATACTTTCAGCATTGCATCCATTTCTTGAAACAGCTTTGCTTGAAACAGCTTTCAGTATCACTAGGACTTCCTCCTTCTGTATAATTGGTTATTGGTCATATGTTACCTCCTGAGGTGCTTGAATGACTGTATACAGTAGGGTCTTTATGCAGCAATAGTAGTGAATTTGCATCTGGTATGGAGTCAATCACTCTATATCCAGCAGAATTAAGCACTGCATGACCGTGCACCATCACCACACTCATTTTTATGTTTGAGCCCACAGTTGGCAGCCACTGCTACAGTCCATCTCAATGAGGGTCTTCCTTTGTGCTAACCCTTGACTTTACCAAGCATATCAATTCTCTCTGTACAGTGGTTCTATGCAGTCCCTCTTTTTTCTTTAGATGATTATTATGTTGCCCAATATTTTGCCCCCAAAACATTTCAATATTGTAACATCAGGCTTGAATTTTTCTTCAGTAATTTCAGCTTGTGAAATACTGAGTATATCCTTTCCTTTTATGATAATGAAATGTTCAAAGACTTGTAGTTAAAGATTTCTCAAGCCGAGAGAATTGAAGAAAAAAATCCAAGTCTCAAATTTAATATTGAAGGACTTTATGGGCATAATAGATTTCCTAGTCACATAGTGGGATACTTATTGGCCTGTTTACCCTGAGGTCAGTAGTTCAAATGTACTGGAAACCTTATTGGAGAAAGATAAGGCTTTCTAATTCTATAAAGATCAATAGCGTAGGAAATCAAAAGTTGTAATTGTATTCTGCCCTACATGGTATCTGTGAGTCGGAGTTGACTGAATACTAATGCATTTTCTTGGTTTTTGGAATGGGCAAAACATTGAGTGATACAGATAGTACAAAAAATATAGAAGGAATACATAAACTCTTTGTACCAAAATGAATTGGGGAGCATATGATCAAGAACCAATGGTCTTGAAGGAAGAAGTCACAGCTGCACTACAGGTACCAACTGAAAACAAGGACCCAGGAATTCATGGAATACCAATTCAAATGTTTAAATAGGCTGATGAAGCACTGGAAGCATTCACTTGTTTAGGCTAAAAAAATTGGAAGACAGCTATCTGGCCGACAGATGGGTGGAGACCCATATTTGTGCCCATTTCAAAGAAAGGTAACATAAAAGAATATGAAGCTTATCAAATAATATCATTAATATTACATCATTTTGTCATTCACAGCACTCTCTACTCTTCCAGCTACTGAGCTCAGTAATCCATTACAATGGCCAAACAGAACTGACAAACAGTATTCATGATTAAAAGGTTTATTAAGAAAGTTATCAGGTTGCAATGCAAGTAAGAAGTGTTCAGGATACAGTTGTTCATCAGGATGTGGTAAAAAGTTCTTTCAGAACTGCTAATAAAGGGCATGCCATGCTGCTGTAAGCTGTAATTTGAACGCACTCAGCTCCAGCTCCATTGGTCAGCAAACCCAACTTCTCCAATTAAGTGCTCAGAGGCTTCCACCTGCAGCTTCCTAACCCAAAGCACTTAGCTTTCCTTGCTCTGTGGACTGGGAAGTCCATCACTCTGCTTTATGCTCTGCCTCCTGGTTATGCTGCTGCTCCTTTGATGTCACAGGTGTCTTTTGGATCCAGGAGACTCACTGCACAGGAACCTTCTGTTCCACTACTAGTGCTTGCAGAATAATTCTCCTGCTTCTCAGAAGGTTCATCTTTACCCAGCAGGATGGTTATCTAATGAAACTTGTTAACCATTACCCCTAGGTGAATTCCATCAGTGTCTCTGTACTCTCCCTCCCCGACCTTCTTACCTTGACCTATGAAGGAAAAGGTAATTTTAAAGAAGTTACGAAGACTTTGGCTAGGAAAGCCAAAGTAAATAATTCAGTGCTCCGCTACACATGTAGGTAAAATTTTGCTGAAGACAATTAAAAATAATTGCAGGAGTATATGCATAATTAGCTGCCAAAACTGTCAAGGCATATGCAGAAGAGAATGTGGCATGAGGGATATTACCAATGCCAGGTAAATCTTGTCTGAAAGCAGAGGCTATCAGGAAGTTGTTTCCTTGTGTTGCATTGTGCAAAGGGATTCATCTCTGTGGATCATAACAAGCTACACATAGCATTCCGAAGAACAGGAATTCCAGAATACTTCATTGGGCTCATGCAGATCATGAACAAAGAGCCATTTTTTTGGAAGAGAACAAAGGCAGACTGCCTAGTTCAAAATGAGAGTAGGTGTGTGTCCGTGTTGTAACAGCTCCCTGTACGTATTCATATCTGTATATCGAGGAAGTAATCCGAGAAACTGGATTAAATAAAGAAACCATGATATCATAATAGGGATAAAGCTTATTAACAACCTATAATGTGAAACCTGGCTTGCTGAAAATGAGAAGGACTTGAAGCACTTACTGATGAAAATCAAGGACTGTAGCTTTCAGGATGAGTTTAACTCAATCTAAAGGGAAAAAAATCTCCCAACTGGACATGACATCATGATGAATTGAAGAAACCTTGAAGCTTTTAAGGATTTTATTTTCTTGAATATGCTATCAATACTGATGGGAGCAGTAGTCCGGAAATCAATTGATGTATAACATAGAGAATATTTGTTGTACAAGATGCCTTTGCTACTGAGATATTTTCAACCACTTCATATGTATGCACAATTGAATAATAAAACAGGAAGACAAAAGGATAGTCGATACATTTAAGTTATGGTGCTGGTATATAAAATTGAATTACTATGGACTACCAGAAAAACAGGAGCCCTCTATTGGCCTGCGTTCTGCATGGCTGGCAGTTTGAAATCACCAGCATCTCCTTGGGAGGAAAACTGGGATTTCTGCTCAGGTAAACAGCTTTAGTCTCCGAAACACACAGCGAGTGACTGTGAGTCAGCGTTGACATGATGGCAGTGATTTTGGATGTTTTAGAACCATGAGAACAAGTACATGGTTGTTTTTTTTCTTTCCAAGTATCATTTCACTTTTGTTAGGAATAGTTGTTATGTGCCATCAAGTCAGTTGTGACACACAGTGACACTATGTACGGTAGAATGAAGCACTGCACAGTACTGTGCCGTTCTCACAGTTGTTCCGAACTGAGCCCCCGTCGATGCAGCCTCTGTCAGTCCATCTCATTCAGGGCCACCCTCTTTTTTGCTGCCCCTGCCCTCTACCAAACACGAGGTCCTTCTCCAGGAACTGGTCTCACCCAACAATATGTCCAAAGTATGTGAGGCAATGTCTTGCCATCCTTGCCTCTGAGGAGGACTCTGGCCCTTTTTCTTTCAAGACAGGTTGGGTTGTCTCTTTAGCAGTCCCCGGTACTTTCAATATTCTTCTCCAGCACCATAATTCAAATCCATCAACTCTTCTATGGTCTTCTTTATTCAATGTCCAGCTTTCACATGCATATGGCAATGAAAAATACCATGGCTTGAGTCTGGCATACCTTAGTTCTCAAAGTACCATCCTTGTTCTTCTGTACTTTAAATGCAATGTCTTTTGATCGCTTGACTGGTGCTTCCACAAGCATTGATTGTGGCTCCAAGAAAGACAAAATCCTTGAAAGCTTCATTTTCTCCATTTATCTGGATGTTACCTAGTGGTGCAGCTGTGAAGATTTTGTTAATCTTTACATTTAGTTTAATCCACGCTAGGCTACAATCCTTGATATTCATAAAATGCTTCAATTCCTCCTCACTTTCAGCAAGCAAGGTGGTGTCATCAGCATACCACACCTTATAAGCCTTCCTCCAATCCTAAGGCCACAATCTTCTTCATATAATCCAACTTCAGTGATAATTTGCTCATTACACAGATTGCACCAGTATGGAGTAATGATACAACCCTGATACATACCTTTCCTAATTTTAAACCATGCAGTATTCCCATGTTCTGTTTATACAAATTCTGAATGAGCATAGTGAAGTATTCTGGAACTCCTATCTTTTTATCAAGGTTATCTACAGTTTATTATGGTCCACACAGTTTTTGAGTAGTCAACAAAACACAAGTAAACACTTTTCTGATATTCACTGTTTTCAGCTATGATCCATATGACATCAGCAATGATATTCCTCATTCCACATTCTCTTCTGAATCTGTCCTGTTGGCTCCTTGTCAATGTACTACTGCAACTGTTATTGGATGGGTCATCTTTTTTTTTTTTTGTGTGTGTGTGGGCATCACTGCTCCCTGGTGGGAGTGGGAGGCCCAGCCTTGCTCTTGAAGAGCTGCTGCTGGATTTGAACCGCCATTCCTGTGGGCTGCAGTCCTGCACTCAACCACTACACCACTGGGGCTCAGCCCGGATGGGTCATCTTAAGCCAAATTTTACTTGTGTGAAATACCAACAATATTATTCTATAGTTTGATCATTCTTTTGGGTCAACTTTCTTTGAATCTCCCCCCGTTACTTTGCCAAGTAGAGCTGCCTTCCAAAATTCCTGATATAGGTGAGGGAGTGCTTCCAGTGCTTCTTCAGCTTTCTGAAGCATTTCAATGGATATTCTATCAATTCCTGGAAACTTGTTTGGAGCTAATACATTCAGTGCAATTTGAACTTCTTCCTTCAGTGTCACAAACATAAGTTTTGAAAGAAGTACAGTCAGAGTGCTTCCTTAAAGTGGGCCCGGGGAGACTTAATTTCATGTAGTTTGGACACATTATCTGTGGAGACCAGTCCCTGGAAAATGTCATTATGCTTGGTAGAGAGTCAGCAAAAAAAGAAAAGAAGTGATTCCCCAATGAGATGGACTGAGGGTTGTTGCAACAATCATGAGTTGAAAGGTCGCAACAGTTGTGAGGATGGTGCAGGACTGGACAGGGTTTCATTTATAGCATCAACAGTAACATTTAGTTCTTGTGTATTTAATCTGGTGAGACTCATTTGTCTTGATGCCATTTATGTTGTTAGAAAAAGGTGTTAGAAATGAATAAGTTCTTGCAAACTATAAGGTTCTTACTATCACCAAGACCATACAAGGCTTTCTTGTTTCCAGCTTTGATTGAATCCAATTGCAAGTCATTATCTCTGCATCTTGATTCCATGTTTGATCAATTTCAGAGTGCAGAATTTGATAACATTTCAATTATTTTGGCATCAGCATGTTTCATGAATTTGAATTTTATTATTTTTAGTTGGACTTACATATATGCTTAAGAATATTGTCCTATCACTGACAGTATTGTACTTCTGGGTAGATTTTGAAATGTTCTTTTTGATGATGTATGTGATGCTATTCCTCCTCACTTTTTCAAAAGTGGTATAGTAGACCATATTGGCAGGTTAAAAACATGGTCAAGTCTTACACTGTCCGACATCTCCCTTCACCCACTTTTCTGTTGTCCATCCATGACAAAATCATAATAATTCATAAACTATCAAAGTTATGTGAGGCGGGGGGGGGGAGTGGGGAGGGAGTGGAAAATGAGTTGCTGATACCAAGGGCTCAAGTGGAAGGCAGATGGTTTGAGGATGAGGAGGGCAACAAATGTACAAACGTGCTTGACACAATGGATGTTTGATGGATTGTGAAAAGAGTTGTATGATCCACCAATAAAATGATTTTAAAAACAAGCAGACCAACAAACAAAAAAAACATGGCCAATATTTGTCTATTACAGCTAAGTAAAACCTAGGATTTTGTTCTGTATATATTTTATTTTTAGTGATTTTTGGTGTTTCTATATTCACTCATATACTTTCTACATTACATTTATTAATGAATGTGTGTAGTTTCTTCTATTTTGAGTCATGCCACATCAACTGTTAATGTTCTGAAAGCTTTTCAACATCCATGTCATTAATGTCAGCTATACCTTGAGGGGGTAGTTTTCCCATAGTCATCGTCTGAGTGCCTTCCAACCCGAGAAGCTCAAGTTTTGGCACTATACTAGACCGGGTTCAGCAGCTATTATTGTTTTCACTGGCCACATATTTTAAGAGCAGATTGCCAGGCCATTCTTAATGATCTATCTTAATCTGGAGACTCTGCTGAAATCTGTCCATAAGACGAGTCCACCTGTTTTGTAAATACTGTTTGCACACCATCCAGCATCACAACAATGCATAGTACTAAAACTGACAGATGAGTGGAATTGGAATTTTCCAGTCTGGGTATAAGGTACTACTGATAAGTGTGGTTGGAATGTTGATTCCAATTTTGTAATCATAAGACAGGGTTCAACTCTAGCTAGATTTATCCTTCTGAACATCACTTTCAAAAGTACAACTGCTTTTAATTTGCTATTGGAAAAGAGTTTCTGAAAATCAAAATAAAGTTGGGAATAATTCTAAAGATTTAGTATTCAACCCTTGATTCACAGATCATGCAACGGACAGTCTAACCTGCATGCTCCAAAGCATTGTGGCAATACTGCAGATAGTCTGTGGGAAAAAAAGAGATGTCTATAAGTTCAGATAATCCCAACTATCTGTTGTCTGAGGTTTATAAAAATGTTCTTCACAATACTGTCTTTGAAATATGAGTCTGTTTGAAAGGACAAATGGAGTAACTGTAAGGCGGTGCATTTGTGTTATCACCTGTCAGATAGTGAGGCATCTATTTGTCTGGAGTGTAAGAGTTAGCAAGCAGAGACTGTTGATTATAAAAACATACAGAAACAAATGAAGTAATATTTCTCAAAGTTAGCCACTTGTTAAACTTTTGTGTTATGAAACCAGGAAGCAGACATGTTCTTTGAAGTTAGAAATAAGTAATGCTATCTTGATGATTAGTTTCCACTACTCTATGTGATATGTGTATTTGTATATACAAGTCTTACATATGTAGAGACTTCAAAAATTTCTATAGAAAAATGGCATTAAGAGATAATAGAATTTTCACAAACCTTTTGAAGCTCTTTAGTATGAACAAAACTATTTTTTTTCTTGCTTCTAGCTGTCTTGTTTATAGAAAGCCTAGGGATTTCATTGGAAATTTATAGAATTTTCCCCAAGTAGAGTGCAGAGACAAATGCTAGAATAGAATATGCAGACTCACTGGTGTGAGACGGCAACACCTCAAATTCTCCATATTAAAAGCTATAAAGACTCCATTCCCTAGCCACTCATCACTTAGTGTATATTGAAAAGGTGACATGATAAACAATTCACAGGGTTTTTTTTTAGTAATCAGATTTCATTTACTGAATTATACACCAGGAGTCTATAGAGGAACTGCATAGCATCTCAGAAGAACAAGTTGAAAAAATAAACCATAAAACAAAACAGGAGGCAACAAGGGGGAAATGTGAGAACTGAAGAGAAAACACTAAAATGAAACCATAGAGATATGTTGAAAGGGGGGAGACACACTGAGCTGGGGGTGGGATGAAAAAAAAATGAACAGATTGAAGGTAGAATCATTCTAGAACTGAACATATCTGAAGTGTCAGGCAATACATCTCTAAAAATGAATTTGGGAGTGCATCCATTTCTGTTTAGAAGTAGGCTGTTCTCAAGTGTTATGAAAGACACGAGAGACTCTGGGTCCATTCTATTCTTGGCTTTCAGTTTTTTGGTAGAGATGCCAAAGGAAACAACGAGGTTAAAGAAAAAGGCAGCAGGCATAAGAAGCGATGTATTGCCAGTGTTAGAAAAAACATTTGCAGAGTACAGCTCTTCTAATTGTTTATGCCTCTGTGCTCTGTATGGCAGGCAGCTTAGATAGCACCAGCGTGCCACTGTTGCTATGACAGGGATCGGAAAGAAAAGAACTTCTCTCTTCTATTTGAAACGTAAGTCTAATAAAATGGGTGGGGGAAAGGTGAAGTCTTTCTTTCTTCATGATGCTGTTGGGGTCACGGAGGTAGTTCTGCCTCATTGAGACCCTACATACAACAGAACAAAGGACCGCCTTGTCCTGGGCCAGCCTCACATTCTTTGCTGTTTTCGAGTGCATTGCTGAGACCTTTGTGTCTATCTCTTAAGCATCTCCCTCTGGTTTTCTCACCTTCTACTTTATCAAGCACAGTATCTTCCTACCAGGACTAGTCTTTCCTGATAATAAGTCCAAAGCATATGAAAACAAGTATTGTTATACACATGTTTAAGAATCATTCTGGCTGTATTTCCAAGGCTGGTATGTTCATTCTTCTAGAAGAAGTCCAGAGTGTTTAATATTCTTTATTAACACCATAGTTCAAATGTATCAGTTCAGATTTTGTTTTGCTTATACATTATCCAGCTTTCACATGCAAAGGCTGTGATTGGCAATACCATGACTTGGGGAGGTGTACACATTAATCCTCAGAAACAAATCCTTCCCTTGGACCATGTTTGCCAAACACAGTATGGTGTTTGATTTTTTTTTTTTTGTGACTGCTATTTCCCTGGACATTGAATATGGGCTGACGTGAAATGAAATCCTTCCTCGATTTATCATGATTTTTCTTATTGGTTTAGTGGTGAGGGTTTTTTGGATTTTCCTTATTATGTTGAAATGTCATCCATGCTGAAGGGGAAAGGCAAGATTGAGTCAGCTGCATACTGCTTGATGGTCATGGGTCTTCCTCAAATCCTGATGCCACCTCCTTCTTCATATCATCCAGCTTCTTGGACTATTTGTAACTGACCCAAGCAATGATATTTTCATTACTTCATATGCCTGTAAATGATGGACAATTAATAAAGAACACTGAAGACATTTAGGCAGTTGAACTATCCTGTTGGTGATGAATATGGAAAGTTTCATGGACTATCTTGGAGGAAATCCAGCCAGAATGCTTCTTGAGATGGAGGACATAGTATCAAGAGATACCTGTATTTGAAGCAGGACTTCACACTTTTGGAAGATACTCGACAAGATGAACAAACTCAGTGACTACCGCAATGGGCTCAAACACAGGAACCATTGTGAGGAGGCAAGCATTTCCTTCTGCTAGAGGACAGAACTCAACAAGAGCAGTAACAATGAAACACGCAAAAGCCAGGAGCTAGAGAGTCAAAAGGGAAACATACTTTGCATTCTCAAGTTGAATGAACTGATAAAAAAATGTGAAGTATGGAGTGACACCACTGTAGGATTCTATGGGTAAACTACTGCAGGATGCAAGTTGATGGAAGGCATGCACAGAGGCACTGTACCAAAAGAAAAAAATTAAAAAGAGGTTGACATGCAGCCACTTCAGGATGTACTTTATAATCAAGAGCTAATAATTTTGAAGGAAGAAACCCTAGTTACTCTGAAGACATCGAGGAAAACAATACTTCAGAGATTGACAGAATAGTTTTCTTATAGTGTTGTAAAATTTATTTGTAGAAGTAACAAACATGTCACTCCTTTTTAAGTACAAAATATAAAAATCTTCAAAATCTGAATAATTGCAAAATGTTCTCCAGTCCAAGTGATCTTTTCAAACTTTTAAGATATTTTTATTTCAGAAACTTAGTTTAACTCGTGTACCAACAGCCTTTCTCAATTACATGGTTTCATTTGATTAAACAAAAAGACAAGAATTTTAACTATTTCAAACAAAGTATGCTATAGAAAAAGATTTATACCATGTACCTGTTGAGGATTTATTCTCTCTCAAAATATAGTCACAGCCCAGTTGAACTTTAGTTGACATTTGCTGGGTGAATAGATATATATAAGGAGACTACTAAAATCCTCAACTGATCTGACCAGCGGGTCAGTCAACGTGGGCTCCTGAAAGGGGGACTGGGAATGGAGAGGGCAAGAGACGCGAGAAATGGAGACAAGACAGGATTCTGATCAAGTCTCGTTTACGGAGCCAAAAGGCAGGGTTAATATAGGCTAGCAACAGGAAGGGGAGGTACAATTTATGGAAATGAGGGGTAGGGATAATCAGCCAATCATACACATAGCTTCAAAGAAACGGCGAAAAAAAATATGGCGGGGTGGGGGGGGGGACCAGTTCTCAAACAGGTCTGCATGCTAATTAGGTGGGCTCTACAGGTCCGCATGCTAATTGGGTGAACTCAACAGGTCCGCAAGCCGTTACAATACAAAAGGTCAATAAAGGCATCACTGAGGGATATCCGGGAACAGCATTCGGCTTCCCACACTGAACAATTAGAAACAACTGCTATTTGTAGAGGAGGTAAGAATGAAACACACAGACCACGAGGAAACTCCTTGGTGGAGGTTTTTTTGTTCTTGACTCTTATATTTGCCTGGATGCTGTCAGCTTCGGTAACTGAACGGCCAGGAGCTCAACCCCACCAGCCACTCTGTGGGAGAAAGATGAGACTATATGCTTTTGTAAAAATGAACAGTTTTAGAAATGCTGTGTATGGTCATTACGAGTTCTAATTGACTAGATGACAGTGGATTTATTTTGGTTTATATTACCAAAATTGTAGACAACTAAGAGTCTTTTATTAATTAGTATGTGGCATCTGTTGCGTTTTTTTTCTTTTTTGTTAGTTTGTAATAAAAGGAACTGAAGTGAATACCAGGTTTTTGGTGTATATTCTTTTCTCTATTGGATAGGGGAAAGCAGGTAGCATGAAACTGGCTGTCCAGATGCATTTCCTTCCAATCCTCTAAACTGACAATAGAAATAATTTTTTTTAAAAACCGATGAATTTCTTTGACATGGTTAACTTTGAAAATAATGAAAGTTACCAGGAAATTACTATTTTTCCAACTAATTTTTAAAGTTCTTATTTAAAGTTCCAACTAATTTTGAAGTTCTTATTTTACAAAACCTAATTTTTCTAAATGTGATGGGATTTGCTTAAAGTAGTAATCACTTCATGAACATTTTTTGGCTCGGAAAACTGTGATGAACTCATTGATTTATGAACCAAAATAGAAAAAAAATGCTTAAAACTATTTTAACTTATTTAATAATAATGAACAACTTTATGAAACTTGAAATAGGGTGAAATATATTTCTTTGGAGAAAAATGCACCAGATCTTTTAGTACCAGAAAATGGGGAAATGCTCAAAACGAAACAACACTAACAAAGGACAAATCTAAAAAAAAATGGTGTAGATATGTCACAGGGACAGGGGAGCCAAACCACAGTGGGCACAGTGATCACAGCTGGAAAAACTCATGTAACAAAACAAAACGATATTCTACTATAAGCCAAAGTTTATAATAAATACACACACATGAAATCATTCTCATATAAATGATTGAATCAATAAATAAGAGACACTAGACCAATCTCCTGTGCAGAAGAATTAGAAATAATTTTTGTAGATATCTTGTCCTTTTGGAGTTGGAGCATAATATTGTTCTTCACATGTGGGCTGTGACTACTGTCCCCTTTCCTAAAAGTGCACTATGGAATGATAGCAAGTAAGAGTCAGGTGACCACAGTAGACATCTGAAGTGATAGGCTATGTTGAGTCTACATACACTGATAAGATATGGTGAGAATGGGGCTTTATCTCTGTTCTTTTTACCCCTGTAAAACATATAACCGTGTTCCAATTATTAAAACTATCAGATGAATCCCAAATGAAGGCCATTCTTTAAGCCATTCAATAAAAAAGCACAGATTTTATATAATTATGCTGAAAAGAAGGCTTTGTTTCTTCATAATGCTCAAATGAAGTCCAACTGTCTGCTTCAGATAGTTGGCATGTGTGTATGTGTCACTATGGCATGCTATCTAGCGTGCCACCAATGTTCCTTAACATTCCGCCCTCTGGATACTCAGTCTCAGCGGCCAAGGCAGAAAGAAATTCTAACTTGTTTTTTGTAGTTGGAGGAATATTTTCTTGATTGGATTTGAAAAGAGAATGGATTCTCAGACCACAGTGCTCACTCCAGGCCAAATAAAATCAGTGGTCCCCAATTGTGCCCCTGGTTGTTTGTGGACTCTAAAATTCTGATTTGTCTAATGAGAAGTTCTTGAATACAGATTTCCAGGATACCAAATGCTAATAAGAATGATCAAGGACCTACTAATGATTTTCTTTGCTTGATCAAACATCTTCACAGGAAGGAAATTGGCAATTTGGTAGGTGGCATGTTCCCACTGAGCCAGCACTGAAGCAAAACCTTAGAAATTCAACTTACCCCATAAACAGGTGTGTTTCCACTGAGAAATGGGACAAAGGAGGTATTTATTTTTGGTATTAAAAATATTTTTTGAAATTCTCGGGTGTTCAGGTTAAAATCCAGTTTGAAGAATTACATTCTTCTCACAGAATTCCCACCTACATTTATAAACACCAACTCCAATGTCAGCAACAGTTTGAATTCTGAATCATTTTCACTTTCTGACACACCTTGTTCTGTAGCTCCATTCTGCAATGGCTAGCCAAATGCCCTTCTCCTCTTTGCAGGGTATTGGGATGAAGTAGCACAGAGAACTATTTTCAGGGGTAATTAAGTGACTTGAAATGAATAGCACTATATTTACACGATGTGGTGCTTATTAAAACACAATTTTAGAACGTGAGCTGTCACAGAATTTGGAATTCCTCTGATCAATAATTTGGGGGGTTTTCCTTTGTGAAATCTTGCTCAATTAGAATTTGGTGGCCTCGTACCCTTTAACTTGTTTTACTGTTCTTCTGTTAAATATGTAAGTATGCCAGCTACTTGATGTAGAAATATGTGTGCCGTGGGTATTCGGTCTATGCCTTTGGTGGTGGTGGTGGTGGTACTGTCAAACCCATTCTGACTCATAGCAACCCAGGGGCACTGGAATGCAGCACTGCCTGGGAATGCACAGGGCCAACAATTGTTGCTGAATTTGAGCTCACTCTTGCAGCCACTGTGTCAATCCATCTAAGATAGTCCCTAAACTTACTGCCATTTAGTTGGTAGTGACTCATGGCGACCTTAAAGGATAGAAGTGCCTCTGTGGGTTTATGAGACAATAAATCTTTCTGGGAGTAGAAAGCCTCATATTTCTCCTAGATATTCCATGTAGTATGACAGAATCAAAGTGAACGTTAAAGCTTATTATATATAAAAGAGGTCATTTCACTCATCTATATATCAAATCCTTTAAGGGAGAAATAAATGAAAAAAAGGTTTGTTTCTGTTCACAATAAGTTAATGATTTTAAAATTGGGAGAATCAAAAAAAAAGAACTATAGAAACTTCCCTTAGACCTTAGAAAAAGAACAGGCAAATACATATATTAAGGGGAAAGCAATTTTGAATACATCTTGTTATTATTCCCCTAATATCTCTATGATATTACTCTTGCATGTTACCATTCTTATTCTCAATCCCAGAGGAGAATATTCTTAGCTTCTTTCTCTCCCTTCCAGTATCTTTGTATTAGCAATTTGTATATTTTACCTACCTTGTAGCCCTTTCTAAAAATTTAATAAGTATAATGAATTTCATCTCTTCATTAATGTCTACAGAATGCATGAAATCCACTGTTCAGATACACTAAGATAAATCTCTTTGCAACCTTGAGAACTTTGTAGATTATTGTGCACTCATTGTAAGGCAAACATTTACAAAAGTAAGACAATGGTCGTTATACTTATTCCCAAACCAAAGCCTAAATTAAAGCTCAAGGCACTTCTGAGTAAATCGTGGTTTATACACTGACACCTTCTCTCCTCCTTCTGAGTTTCATTCATCTAGTGATGCCCATTTTAGGTTTACATCTGCGATCAGCACCAGGCTTGTATCAGACACCTCCTTCTATTGTGATATTTCTCTGATATTTTGCCCAAGTGTAATTCAACTAGTCTCCCAGCTTTGTGTAAGAGTGGCCTAGTTCACTTTCACCACAAATATAATTCTAGCAAACACTCAGAGAGGATTTTTATAACAGAAAGGATTTTCATAACAGAGAGGATTTCATTATTGAATTTTACAAATGAAGTTGAAAGCCACTTCTCTTAATTTACACCCAGAATCTTTTTTTTTTTTTGCATCTCTGCTCTCTGGTGGTCACGGGAGCTAAACACTCTTGCTGCTGCTGGATTTGAACCGCCAAGCCAGTGGGCCGCAGTCCCGCACTCAACCACTACACCGCCACCAGGGCTCAGCGTCTACTCCAGAATCATAACCCTAAATATTGTTCTCTTATTGGAGCAAAACTACATGGTTAAATGCTAAATATTTCTATAGAAAATATGTAAACAAGGTGTTGAAGGGATACGGTGTTAGGCATCAAAAACTAAAATTATATCATTATAAATAAGGGGGAGTACAGATTGGTAACCCAAAGCCCATCAATAGGTGAAGTGACATCCTCTTACAGAGGGGTTCCAGGGAGGAGATGAGCCAGTTAAAGTACAGTGTAGCAACAACGAAATATGCTTCTTTCCTCTAGTCCTCAAATGTTTCCTCACACCCACTATCATGCTTTAGGTTCTACCAGACAAGCCTAACTAGAACAGGGGATGTACACTGGAGGCGGAAACATGGGGAACTTAGGATAGATATTCCCTCAGGACGAGTGATGGGAGTGATGAGACTGGGAGGGTGGAGGGATGGTGGAGTAGAAAGGGGAACTAATTTCAGGGATCTACATATAATCTTCTCTCTGGGGCATGGCCAACAGGGAAGTGAGTGAAGGGGCACAATGGACAGTATACGGTTTGAAATAGCAATTTGTAAATTATTAAAGGTTCATGGGGGGTAGGAAGGAAGGGAAATATGGGGAGCTGGAACTGGGGGCCTAAGTGGAGGGAAGATATTTTGAGAGGGATGAGGGCAACAAGTGTGCAAATGAGATGTGCATACAATTGATGTATGTATGGATCGTGAGGGGAGGTGTGTGAGTACCCAATAAAATGATTCATTAAAAAAAGGGGGAGGGGAGGATAGCTTTCTATTTTATTTTTTTTTAAGAAGAGCTTATACCAAGGGCTCAAGTGGAAAATGTTTGGAAATGTATGTGGCAACATGTGTGCAAATGCGCTTGATACAGATGATGTACTGAATGTTATAATAGCTGTAAGAGCCCCCAATAAAATTATTTAAAAAAAGAAAATGTGAAAATAAATAAGCAAAAATCTATCTTTATGAGTTATAAAAACAAAAACTGCTAATTCTTTTTATATCGTTATAATCAGTAGGATATGCCCTTTAGATTGATTTTTTTGGGGGGGCATCACTGCCCTCTGGTGGTTGTGGGAACTACCCAGCGCTGCTCCTGAGAGCTGCTGTTGGATTTGAACTGCCAAGCCTGCGGGCCGCAGTCCCGCACTCAACCACATACGCCACTGGGGCTCAGTCCTAGATTGATTTTTTTTGAGGATCATTGAAATTTTCACAATGCATCACTCAATTTCTTTCCCTTATCATTTTTAAGACTATGAGCAGGCATTATCAGTGAACTTGGATTCAAGCCCAAGCGCTTGACCAAATTGTGGCCTATAACAAAACAAAACGAAATAAAACATTGTGTAAGATGGCTATAGCAATCATTCTCATCAGAAGCCAAAGCTCTGAGCCCATCCCACAGAGTCCATTTTACTCTCTAAGAATCATTGGACACTCATATGCCAGGTAGTGTCTATTCAGACTATATCTGACAATGTATATATTTAAATTAAAATTTTCTGTAAATTTTCTGAAGTCCCTATCTCCTATCTCCATGGCCCCATAAGGCTTTCCTTGTTTTTTGTTAGGTGCTGTTGAGTCACTTCTGGCTCACCTGAACCTTTGTCAAACAGAATGATAGACTGTTTGTCCCGCCCTTAATAATAGAGGTGATAATACATTTCAAAAATCCCATCAGAGCATGGATCATCATGCATAGAATTGAGCATAGCAGATGTAACAGCTTTGTGCACATGACCGGCAAGGATAACTCACATTTTTTTGTATATAAAGTTATTGTGGTATAATGCACTCTCTCTCTATATATATTCATAGATAATGCATAATATTATATATTCTTTGCTTTCTGTTTAGTAAATCTATAGCTTCCCTCATCCCCCCCCCCTTTGAGTATTCTATACCTCATGTGCTCAGGATCCACTACTTTGATGTAGACATATATCTCTTTTCATCACAGAAACTTCTCATTCTAGAATTATTTCCCACAACTTCCATTTTCAGTGGAAATTTACCCACTCTGCATGCTATCCCAAGTACCTTAATAAAGCAAATGGATTTTAGTATCTGCTGCTCTTACATCTTGGATTTGGATTTGTGGGAAGCTATCACTCACAAACTTCCTCATAGGATAAATGTTTCAAAAAAGGGCACAGTAGGAAGGAAGACATTTGGAGTACTTTTACTCCTTGTTTGAGTGTGCAGGGGCTTATAGGATCATGGAAAAATGGAGTATCACACCCATGTAAAAAATTGCAAAGCACATCATCTCTAGTAAATGACTAGCCTATTTGCTGACAGGAGACAATTTTAATTAGAACTTCCTAGTTACTCCCCCACTCCTGTCAAATTTCAAGGTTTCTGTATTCCTGTATGTTTCATTTACCTTGAAATAGAATTTGGTGATGTTAATAGTAATGAATTTTCCTGAAATCTTCTGATACTGGAAAACAACAATAATTAAAAAATGTCCTATTCTTCTATTTAGGAAAGCAGTTTGCTACATATAATTACTCTTTCTATATGACTTTGATTTGGTTGTTATTTGATAATCACTTCTGAAAGAAAGTCATCATAATGAGTAACACGTTTTTTCCCCCCATATATGCTTTTTCTTCTCGTCATTTATATGAAAGGGTATATTAATAACAGTTTAATTTTATTATCTCACTACATTAGAATATGAGTTGAACTGGAGATATATATGTGAGGTGTATCCCCCTCCCCAAAATGGAAAACAGTTCGGTTGGGCAGAGCTTTCATAGTATGCATTTTTCCCACAGCGCGAGCATCCAGCAACTCACTCTGAGTTAGTGTAACCTGGGAAGGTTCTCTTTGGTCACTGTCAATTTTCTTTTGTAAAAGCAGTTTCATGTAAACCTTGCTTTTTGGGATAAATTATATAAAAGAATAGTGTACAGCTGTGAAATTTTGTTTCCTGTTCAGGAAAAGTGCCTCAGAAATTGTTGTGATGTTGAACACAGTTTACAAGGACAGGGCAAAGGGAAAAACTCAGATGTATGAGTGGTTTTCTTGTTTTCAAAAAGGTGAAATATTGATCATGAGAAACCTTGTTCTGGTTGTCCACCAACTGCCCAAACTGTCGAAAATGTTGGCTTGTAGTACATTTGGAATTTGGTCCACCAGGTTAGATTGTTAATCAAGCTTTCTATTTAGAGGCTCTGAAAAGATTACATAAAAGTGTGTGACAAAAAGGACCTGATTTGTGGCAGACGGGGGAATGGTTTTGCTCCTGCAGCCATCTCAGTGAGCCGGGTTTTGGCAAAGAGCAGCCTGCCTCTCTCACCGGACCTCGCTCCATGTGGCTTCCTGTTGTTTCCATGAATGAAGAGGAACATGAAAGGACAGCTATTTGAGGAGGTAGAAGAGGAGAAGGAAAAGCAAAACAAAACACGAGAGGAAGGAGCCATCTAGACAAATGAGCTTGAAGTAGTTTCCATGAATGGAATTGCAGATTTGACAAATGTATTGAATATAATTGAGGTGTTTTGTAAAAAGAAGAAGTAAAAAAGAAATACATAACTTTAAAAAATCAACTTTGTGGGGTACCTTCTCTTATAATGGTTTTGCACACACACGTATGATACACATGTCTTGCTGAACAATACAAATGCTATGTTACTGACTTAAGCATGTGCTGTGCTGTCCTTTTAATGAGCTCTTTCCTTATTTACAAATAAGAAGTTTATCATGTAATAGTGTATGCTTGGGGTTGCACATAGCAACATCCAATCTCTTGCATCACGTATCTCCGGAATACTCTTGTTTCATTGCTCTTTAATTTTCCTTCGGAACCTTTAATGTGATTTTCAACATGGCTCCAAACCGCAGCAAAACCAGTGCTAGTGATGGCAGCAGCAAGAGAAGTAGAAACTTTGTTTCAAAAGTGAAACAAAAAATTCATTAGCAAAACAAAGGTGAGAGCCAGTGAACGCTATTGCTCACTATAAAGGCATGTTCATATAATGTCCAAATCATGCTAAGTCCTGTTTTGAAGAATGTATCATGAGTATTAAGTACCACATGATTCTGTTTTCTCTGCAATGATAGACAGCATGAGTACTGGCGATTTCAGACCCCAAAGTCTTAGAAATACATTTACCTTTTCTTGCTCAGAGAGAGCTTATCCTCATTCCAACAAGAGGCTGCTGCTAATTTCATTCATTTTACTACTGTACATCATCCCTGGGAGATAACTGCCTCCTCAATAAGGGTGGGTTGATTGGTGATCCTCCCCCCCCCCCACCCCCACCCTCCCGCAAAAAATTGTTTACAAGGACACATTACTATGGTACATGGTTTTGGAAAAATAATTATTTCCATAGATCATTTTGTCTGTTTAAATGTAGATAACACTAACTTATTCAGGTAGTAGGAAGAAAACTGACAAAAGTAGTATTAAATCACTGTGTAGAGATACAAGTGGATAAAAATAATGAGAAAGAGATGAACATTACTCCAAAATTCTAGCAGTTTATTTTCTTTGACAGAAACAGAACTGTTCTCTATGCGTCAAATTTTTATCTTAGATTCTACAAGTATCTGCATGAGAATAAATTGCTGCTTTCATGGTCCCACCAATTAAACTCAAGGGGCATTGTTCAAGTGCATCAAACTGGTCAGATGTTGCCAATTGCAACAAAGACCCTGATGAGAGTCAAACCATTTGAAAGTAATTAAAACAGAACCGCAAACACCCAAACTCTACTCTCATAGTGGGAGCCTACTTTTGTGAATATAAAGTGAGTAGAAAGGACAATTGTGCTTCCTATTGAAGCATGAATTGAGTCAGGAAGTCACCACTTGTGCTCCTCCCCACCAAGCATTTCTGAGGTCACCCAAACAGAAATCACGCAGGAAGTCTTTTCAACCCTGCAGGCATGTGGTTAATTATAAACTAAGACTGACACTGAAAAAGGCTGAAAATTTTTCCTCTTTTCATATCGAATGCCCTTGGGTGAACACAATTATATGAGACTTTCCATTTCACAAGAATATGTTTAGCTCATATAAAATGCACAACAGTCATATACACAGTTACTTTATGCATGTTCAAGTTCTTTGTTGCTCATATCCTCTGTCTCATGTAAATTAGATAGCTCAACCCAAATGAGTTTTGTTGGTGGGCTGCCATGTTGCTGAAATTTTCAGACCCATGAAATGGCTTTAACAGATTCTAAGAAGCTTATTGATCTGTTCAGATTCATCTGCTGGAACATGCACAGCTTCTGCCTGCTTTGCCATCTTTCCTCCCATATGTCTTTCATTTTCTCTGGGGTTATCCTTTCTCAAAACTGTTCACTGTGAAAATGACCTTCAATAAATCTATTTTAGCACTTCATCCTCAGTTTCCCAAAAATCCATTCTTCATAGCTTCAAATATCAGGGTTATATCTTCATTAAAGTCTTATATACTTTAAGTCATAACCCCTTTCCTTTGTTCTGCCACTTAGTCATTTTGATTTGAAAATATTTCTATCATTTATTTTATTCTCTCAAGGCTAAAATGTAGTCTTATGAGAAAAAAGGACAATAATTTTGACTTTAATTGCTATGATTTTCTTCTGTCTTTTAAAGGAATATGTCATTATCCGATTGTTTCGGAGTGTGCTGTGGTTTCTTTGTTCTACTTTTTTTAGGCACTCAGGGAGCCAAGATCATATCAAGTTCAGTACCTGAAATGCCACCTCTAATATTGTTTGTGTCTATTCTTAAAAGAGTTTGTATACGGTAAGATTTTTCCAGTACTCACATCAAATTCAACATGCATTTTCTAAAGTTTCCCGAAAACTTTACCTCCTTATTTAAAAATATGTCTGCAGTCACATTGCAGTCATAAATGATTTCTGAGTGCTGTTTCCTACTGGGTTGATAATTACATAGGGGCATATGACACATGCAGGACTGTGGGGTTAGAGGTGATATGCTGACTGCTAATGGCGAGGTCCGCAGCTCGAAACCACTTGCCGTTGGGGCTTTCTACTCCCTTACAGGGCTGCAGTCTCTGAAACGCCACAGAGGTGGTTCTGCCCTGTCTTGTCGAGTGACTAGAAGCCAACAAATACTTGGTGGTAGTGAATTTTGAGTTTCTATACTATGTTAACTTACAACTTGAAAGTCAGTGTAGATGAATCACCCAAACATACTTACAATGCACACATAAATACCTGAAATGCATTTTCAATATGAATACACACATATGTAAGACAAGTCAGAATGAAAGGTAAAATATTTTATTTGGATCGCTCATCTGAAAGGCATTTTCTTCTTCAACAACTATTGTTTATTGTCCCCAAAAAGGAAAACAAATAAATGAAAGGAAATTTAACAAAAATGATAAATTTCTCTACAATATGTCTAAAATGTAATTCTGTTCTTAAGGTTTATTTGATCACCTGTCCTCATCCAGTTCAGGTAACTGAATCTATTATCTATTTTGAACTCTGAAAGCAGTGTGAGGCTCAGCCATCTGTCCCTCCATCCACCTGTCCATCCATCTGTCCATCAGTCCACCTATTTAGCCATCCATCTGTTTTCTTACTTGCTCAGTCTATAAACATTTTCTACTGCATTAGAATTATGTTAGAAATTCAGAAAAACATGCATGACCCCTAATTACATGGTCTATTGTTGTAGATGAACTGTTACTCCACAAAAATCAAACACATTTATAGTTAGCAATTTTGAATTTATTTTGTCCTTGTTAGAGTATTAGGATATTAATGAAAGACATAATTTTCTTTATATTTTTATCATAATCTGATAGTGTCTAATAGCATTTGATAGTTATTCAATTAAATGTGAAAATTTATAAAGTTTTTATCAAGTTCTAACATAATTTTAATACCAATTTCAGTAATATATAAAATTCTTTTTTCTTCCTTTACTCATTCTGGCCAGTTGACTTGCTTGAAATTTTCAGTTACTGGTATTTTTTCTGCCTTCCTCAGGTTTATGAAGAATATCTGGTACTGGTCATATAGCTTTAAAAGTCAGGCAAGAAACACCCAAACACAATTCTCAACTATGGCTAAAGTTACAGTTCAAAGTTTCCTGAGGAATTTCTTTAAGTTTTTTATTTTATTGAAAATACAAAAACACCCAGAAGAGTTCTAAAGTTTTAAGCCTGATGATGGATTTCCCCAAAGTAAACAAATCCTTGTAACCATCAAACAGAAAAAAAGAGATTGAACCATCAAACTAAGAAAGCTTCTCCAGTTTCTTCTCAGTAATGTCACTGCCCCCTCCAATAAATTAACCATATTCTAGTTACTGACACTGTGGATGTCTTAGGCAGGTGTGGTGGTTAAGAATTTCATGTCAACTTAAAGATATAGGAAAGTGTGCTATGTAAAGGAGGTGATATTGAACCTGTCAGGCCATAGCCTATTGAGGCCCCTTGTGGCCGCCTTCTCATAAGGGAAGCCCAGGAACTGCCCCCATGCCCACCCACTGTCGTCACTTTCTTGCTGAGTCTGAGAGCTGCTGGAGTCCTGCCAAATTTCCACCAATATTTGATCCACACGACTTGACACCCATCAGTCTGTGATACTCCTGCATTCTGCATCATTGCAGAAAGTGACTCCATGAGTCTGCAGAGAGATTTATGGATTCTTGTCACACTTAGGGACTTGCGTTGGTCTGGACTGGGATGTTTTCTTGATATACAATTATGTCTTGATCTAAAACTCTTTCTTTTATATATGTGGATATACAGTTGGGTTGGTTCTCTAAAGAGGTGAAACCCAAAAAGCATGTCTACGTCTACTTATCAAGAGGAGCAAGAGGAGAGAGAGAAAAAAAGAGAGAAAGAAGAGAGAGAAACTTATCTTAGAAGAAAATGCAATGCATACAGATTGCTACCCTAGGTATTAGGTGCGGAAATGCACTGGTATTGGCCATTTTGAGTCAAATGTCCATTTGGTGTATGTGTGGAGTAAAATTTCTTCATACGGCTCTTCTATCCAAGTATCTGTCCACAAAACCCCCAAACTCACTGCCATCGGGTTGATGCCGAATCACCACGAACCTAAAGGACAGGGCAGATCCGACCATGACTTTGAGACTGAAACTGTTTATGGGAGTAGAAAGACTCATCATAGGAAGACTGACTGGTGGGATTGCTGTTCACTATGTAACCACCATGCAACCAAGGCTCCTTCAAGTCTCTGTAACTCCCAACAAATAATTGGATTTTGTAACAGGTGTAACCCTAACCGGAGAGATCGGTCAGTTCAGGTGATCACAGGCCCTGGCTGTACGATTGCGCCATCTTTGAAGGCACAGCAGAGAGAGAGTCTGGTCCCCTAAAAGAGCACATTCTCGAGCTCGGAAATGCTGAAGGCCAAGACAAGAGGCACTAGAGACTGACTCAGAGACTGGGGGACACAGCAAGAGGAGCAGTGCCAAGCCTGTCGGACTATGACACAGAACATCAAAGGGGCGTCCAGCTTCACGGAAGCAGAGACTAAGGGACTACATGGCTGAGAGGCTGAGGACTGAGAGCAACACTGCTGCTGCCTGAAAAGAGGTGTTGTTTGAAGAAATCACTGTGTCCTTACTGCTTATGATCTTACTGTAGTTATTTCTCTAAAAAAACCCATAATTATGAGTATTATCTGAATTCCGTGTGGCTATTGCAACAAAGAAATGGACTCATTGTAGATATAGAATGATGTGAGGTTAATGATTAGTATTAGAATAGAAAAGGAAAGAGAGGTTATGGAGGAATGTCTGATCCCTGTCTTGGCAACTGGAAGCCTGAGGAGATCAGATATACCCCCTACCCCCCACCAACCCCATGCTCGTTGGGGAAGTTTATTATGATAGGTATGACAAATCAAGAGGATTGGTGTCAGAATCATAATTAAAAAGAGCATTTGCAAAGTCTACCTTGAAGTACAAGGCTGTCTATGATAGGATAACTATATGCATGTAAGAAATACCAGTTAATAAAAGTTTTATTTAAATTACAACTTCTAAAGCCAGTGATGCACAAATTGGAGAATTCCCCTAACTTCTCCTGTGGGATATGAATCAAAAAAGCAATCAAGATATAAGAATTGGCAATTGGACTGTGAAAGCTGGAAACCATGAAGACAGAGCAGTAGTAGGACAATATGGTCTTAGGGAAAGAAATGAAGTTGGTTTGGAATAGAGGTCAAGCTTCCTCTGTTTTTTCTTTTTCTTTCTTTCTTTTTGTTCCAATTTTTATTGAAAAGATTCTACAGTGATGTGATTGATTCACTTTGAAGGGGAAAAATGTAATCACATTTTAGAATGGACATTTTCTGTTTCTGTAGAGGAACATCAGGAAGTCGGCTTAAAGTAAAAGCAGCAGAGGTTTATTGAGTTATAGAGATGGTCCAGACTGGAAAAATGTCCAAATACACAGAGTGAAGATGGCCACTCTGCTAGACTAGGAGGAAGAAATCATTTTTGTACCACTGGAGTAGAAACTAAAAGTTACAAAATCATTAATGACCAAAACGCAATTAGAGGAATCAAAAATAGGGTATGTCAAAGAGGGAATTTATAAGGGATTGATGACTAAGACATGAGTGAGTTTACATGATTGATTAAGGTCATCCCCTCTCTAATTTATTATCGGATGGTCATAAGACAGTGGCCGGACAGATCTTTGAGTAGTTGCCATTAAAATTACATTCTCAATCATATCTGCTTCTGAAGGTCTCTTGTAAAGATTTTTTTCATAGAACTGCACATCAAGATCCTTCTGGTATAACCTATTACATCCTACCTCTATTTGTCCACAGAAGAAAGACTCATTGAAAATCAATTTTGACATTCTGCACCTACCGGAACTCAGAGAAAAAGAATACCTCCTTTAGGGCACATGATTAGGTCAGCATCAAAGTTAGAGGGATTGTTGTGACAAAAGGTAATTTAAAAACATAACGTGAATTCTAGATCCAGGTCACAGCTTTAAACTATATCAAAAACTACATAAAAACAATCATTTCACAGTTTAATATTTTTGTTTTATAAAGGTTTCTATGATTTTTAGCAATAAAATAGGAGGCCATTAGTGTATGCACATGGGGCAATCTCACAACTGGCTAACATAGTGATGGTGATAATCATAATGATGAGTTGGACCCTGTAAGTGGCTCAGCGGGAAATGTAAGTGAACACGTGAGAGATGGGATGAGTAAGAATGAGCTGTGTTGGTGATAAATGATGAATGGGTCATGGACATGTTACACACTATTGTGGAAATGCTTTAAAGGAAACCTTGGGTTCCTGCTGTTTTCTGAATGGAGTTGTTACCCCAGTCAGATGGGATGGCTTAACTTTTTTAAGTTACAGAGTTAAGAGAATTTAGTAAATATTATGTAGGTGCTTTGTGAACTTTAAAACACCATGCAAATACACAATAATGCTGTGATACTTTTATTACTTAGTTGTCAAAAATCACTTATACAGCCACTATTAAAGTACTCTATACAAATTAATGCTTGATATTTTATAATAATCTTAGCTGATTTTAGCTTGCATGCATTTCTTTTAGGTAAAGTGGTTATACTCACTTTCATGCTGACCCATTTTAAAGTAAAAATGTGCTTCTCATAGAAAATCCTCTCCCATAGATAATCTATACCAACTGGATACTCTCACCTTTGAATTCTTGACAGTCTTGGCATTTTGTCCTTCTTGCTTTGCCAGCGCGCATATTTGAAGGTTCCTGGTTACTATCATTTCCTGGTTCTGTTCTTAGAGAGTCTGAGAGTCAACAGAGCCTCTCCAGATTTAGGCTAAATCTCCACTTCTGTCTGTTGGCATCTAACTGTATTTTGGAGGATGGCAATTCAAATTGCTTTGAATTCAGTTTTTGCTCTGACTTTTAGTCATTTTATCTATTTCACTGAGAAATATGAATTTCTATACTTTTCTATTTTTGTCCTCATGATCTTATAATTTCTTGTTCGTATCAATGTCCCATTTGACCATTTAGTTTCCATATATACACACACATATACACACATACATATGTGTATATATGTATATATATATATATATATAATTTTAACTCATTCTGACTCCTAGAGAGTAGGACTGTGAGTCAGAATCAACTTGATGGCAGTGAGTTTGAGTTTTGACTCCTTCTCAGAACTTCCTACATTGTCCATGTCTGTTTGTTGTTCTGTGCCTAGAGTTGATTCTAACTCAGATCGGCCCTCTGTACTTTAGAGTAAAACTCTGGCTGCGTCAGTGAAGTTCTCCATTCATTTCTATGCTTTAGGCCATTGTGTTAAACACCATGCTGATTCTTCTCATTAAAGGACTGTATTTTCCAAATCCACTTCAGTTTTACTTTTCCTCCTTTTATAGGTGAGGAATCTGGAGGATTTAAATTTAATTTAATTTCTCCTTAAATTTGTTTTTGTTTTTGTTTTTTGGGCATCACTGCCCTCTGGTGGTGGGATTAGGAGGCCCAGCCTTGCTGCTGGATTTGAACCTCCAACCCAGTGGGCCGCAGTCCTGCGCACAACCACTACGCCACCAGGGCTCAGCCCCTACATTTTTAAATTAGTATTTTTAACTTAATAAATCCACAAAGATTCTGTCATTTGACTTTCCTCTATTATCTTTTTGTTGTTGTTACTGGGCTTTTTACTATCTTTGCATTCTCTCTTCACTTACTATCTTTTTTCTCTCTCTTGTATATTTTGCAACTTTTTTATCTCCTGAAAACTTCTCCAAAGCAGGAAAATAGGCTTAAGTCATACTATTAAAAGCCCAATGAATCTATATATTTATTAGGTAGTAAATTTGTGTACATTAAAAAAATATATTCATTGTAAATCCTGTAAAGCTCTTTGAATCAGTGGGTAGCTGGAAACCTAGGATCTAGCTGATATTAACAGTAGCAAAAAAGTCTACCTGGAATGTAGCCACCACTAACATAACCACACGACCTTTTTCTACTCTTAAATCTGTCATACCTAGACAAGTGCTATTTTAGACTGTTAGCATAACTACAGATGCTATGGAAAACAAAAAATGCTCTTATAATTTTCCTTCCAACTCTTTAATATATAAACTTTGGAGTAAAGAACCTGATTGTTGTTCTATATTAGGGTAAGTAAAAAATATTCCTCTTAGGCTTTTAGTTTATATATGCATGTGTTTATTCCAAACAAAACATGTTTACACATGTTCCTACCATCATGAAATGGCTGCAGACATGTTCCCTTGGTCATGTACTAAATGATTCATTACAAAAAAAGGGGGGAGAGAAGTGGAGCTTATACCAAGGGCTCAAGTGGAAAATGTTTGGAAATGAATGTGGCAACATATGTACAAATGTGATTGATACAAATGATGTATGGAATGTTATAATAGCTATAAGAGCCCGCAATAAAATTATTTTTAAAAACAAAGAGGAAAGTTGTATGTTTCCTTGTTGCTACACTGCACCCTGACTGGTTCATCAACTCCACTTGACCCTTCTATAAGGGGATGTTCAGTTGCCCACAGATGGGCTTTGGTTCCCCACTCCACACTTCCCCTCATTCACCATAATATGACTTTTTGTACTTTGATGCCTGATTCCTGATCCCATTGGCATGTCGTGATCAAACAAACTGGTATGCTTCTTCCATGTGGGTTTTGTTGTTCCTCAGCTAGATGGCTACTTGTTTATCTTCAAGACTTTAAGGCTCCAGATGCTATATCTTTTGATAGCCAGGCACCATGAGCTTTCTTTACCATACTTGCTTATGTACCCGCTTTGTCTTCAGCAATTGTGTTGGGAAGGTGAACATCATGGAATGCCAATTTAACAGAGCAAAGTGTTCTTGCATTGAGGGAGTACTTGAGTGGAAGCCAATGTCCATATACTACATTAATACTAAGCATACAAATACATGCACATAGATCTGTTCCCATACATAAATATATTTACATATATACATGCCTATATTTAGACCTCTATAACGGCCCTTTGCCTCCTACTTCTTTCCTCTATTTCCTTTTACTTTCTTCTTGTGCTATTATCAGGCTCAGCCTTCATTTGGGTTTCAGTAATTCCTCTTGTGTACATTGCCCTTGATCAAGCCTTACCAGGCCTCTTACACCCTCCACACCACCAATTTTGGATCACTTGTTACCTTCTCCCTGGGTTTGCTAATACTGCTTCCTTTCCCCTGCCTCCCCCTCTCTCATGTCCCTCCGAAACAGTTGGTCCTGTTGTTTTCTCCTCCAGATTGTTTATCCTGCCTATCCTATTTTGATAGACATTTAGATATAATAATATGCACAAAAGCAAGACAGAACAAAACAAAGCAACAAAAGAAAAGAACAACAACATAACAACAAAAATGATGAAAAAAGAGAAAAACCTGTAAATAGTTCAAGGTCTGTTTGTTGACCTTTAGGAGTAGTTCCTGGTGGAGTTTGATGGGGTGCCATGCCCTGGTCCCAAAGTCTATTTTTGGTTTCCTTGGGGCTTCCTTGCTCTGCTCCCTAGTGTTTTGACTTGGTGAGATGGGGTCAGATCAGGTGTAATTTTCACACTGTGTCTACAATTCTGTCCCCTGTAGGGCAATGGCTCAGTGATGGATGGTGTGTCTCAGAGTGGGGCCGGCCATAGGCTGCTCTGAGTAGGGATATTGTCCTCAAAGCTGGGTGGGACAGGATGTGCTCCACTCTCTCTTCCTCCCCACTCATTTGCTCCTGTGTCATCTGATTAGACATGTCCCTCTCCCTGAGTTGAAGCATCAGTGCTATCCTCTGAAGGAAATTCTTCTTGGGGGAAGGGCGGCTGTCCGCATAGTTGGGATTTGGGTCATCCCCTCAGACCTCTCTGCTGATATGTTGTATTCACATCCTGGAACATGGGGGTTGAAGTCTGGCCCCTCTTTCCCTGTAGAGATATAAACAATACCCTCTCCTTGGTTGGGTTAGTGTCCTGTTCCCTGGCTACCCATTTCTCCGTCCCCCTCCTTTTTAGTTGTCTACCATATGTATCCCTGGGTTTAGTCTGACCCCTGTCATACTACCTGGACTTCACCCCAGGAATGTTTGTATACAGTAGCTTTTTCCTGATGCCCCTTTTGCATTTTTTAAAAACTTACCTCAGTGGACTCATGCTGTACTTATCCTTTTGTGCTTGACTTACTTTATTTAGCATAATTTTCTCCAGTTCTTCCCATGTGGCGCTGTGTCTCATGCATTCATCACTGCTTTTTAGCAATGCGCAGTACTCCATTGTAAGTATGTATCACAGTTTTTTAATGCATTCATCTGTTGATGGAAATTTGGGTTGGTTCCAACTCCTTGCAATTGTGAATTGTACCATGATGAACATTGAAGCACAGATGTCTCATCGTAGTTTGTTCCTATTTAAGACATTCAAGATGATAGAAATGGAAGGAAAATTTCTCAAGATAATACAAGATATATATGAAAAAAATCCAACATCATAGTTAATGAAGAAAAGATGAATACAATCCCACTGACAAAGGGGACCAGAAAGGAGACCCCTTGTCCCCACTCTTATTTAACATTGTACTGGAAGTTTTAGATAACAGCATAAGGCAAAGAAAGTACATCAAAGGTATTCACCTTGGGAAGAAAGATGTGAAACTATCATTATTTGCAGATGATATGACTTTATATGTGGAAAATCCCAAAAGCTCCACAAGGGAAGCAATAGAGGAATATGGCAGAGTGGCAGGATACAAGATCAATAAACAGAAGTTGATCAGGCTACTATACATATCGAATAAGAACACAAAAGAAAAGCTCAAAAGGTTGGTATCCTTCATAATAGCCAAACACAAATTTTAATACCTGATTAAAAGAACAAAAGATTTACATGAGGAAAACTACAGAACACTATTACAAGAAACCAAGAGTGACCTCAATCAATGGAAGAATGTCCCATGATCATGGATGGGAAGACTCAATATAGTAACGTTGTCAGTTCTTCTCAAGGCATTTTATAAGTATATTGCTATCCCGATACAATTACCCTCATCTTTCTTCGAAGAAATGGAAAAACTGATTACCAACTTCATATGGAGAGGAAAGAAGTCCCGGATTAACAGAGAACTCTTCAAGAAGATGGGCACAGAGGAAGGGCTTTCTTTACCTGATTTTAGCACATATTATATAGCTACAGAGGTCAAAACAGCATGGTATTGGTATAATGACTCAGACCTAATCATTGAAAATCTAGAAATAAAATCATCAGCATACAGAAAACTGATCTTTGATAAGGCTCCTCCCCAAATCAATGGGAAGCAGGTGCCTCTTCAACAACTGGTGCTGGAAAAAATGGATATCTATCTGCAGAAAAATGAAGCAAGACTCTTCATCTCACTCCATGCACAAGAATAAACTCAAGGTGGATCACAGACCTTGAGGTAAAACTCAAAACTCTTAGGCTCATCAATGAAGGAATTAGGATCAACATGACAACTTTGGCACAGGGAATACCTAGGCTATCAGAAATAGGAAAGGACAAAAATACAGATGAGTCACAAATTGGCAAGTTGGATATGCTGAAGATGATATACCTGTGTAAATCAAAATAATTAAAAAAAGAGATTAATAAGAGGGCCCATGGACTGAGAATACATCTTTAGGAATGACATATCAGAAAAAGGTCTTATTAATAAAATCTACCATACTCTGCTAGCTTCCAAAAATAGACAACTAATTGCCCATTGAGGAGTTGGGCAAAGGATCTGATAAGTTTCATAAGGGCAGAAATCTGAATGACCAATAAACATATGAGAAAATGTTCCTGATCATTAGCCAGTAGAGAAATGCAAATTAAAACGACAAGAAACCACCTAACCCCTCAAAGATAGCCCAATTCAGAAAATCAGAAATTGGCAAGTGTTGGAGGCAATGTTGGGAGACAGGAACTCTATCCACTGCTGGTGGACCTGTAGTTATGTACAGCCATTATGAAAATTGATTTGGTAATATCTAAAACAAATGGAAATTAAGCTACCATATGGCCTAACAATCTCCCTACTGGGCATATATATACTCAGTAGAGTAGGTGGATGATGGACATCATTGCTGATTTCAGATGGATTTTGGCTAACATTAGAAAATACTTGTAAGAGTTTACTTATGTTTACTATACAAATGTACTATTCACCTATGACTATGTGAATAAACCTGAGATAGCATTCAGAAGGATTGGAATTCAAGGACATTTCATTGTGCTAATGTGAAACCTGTACGTATACCAAAATAATAAGGGGATACTGCATACTTTGAAATCAGGAAGAGTATGCATAATGATTGTATCTTTTCACCATATTTATTTCCTTTGTATGGTGACAAGCTGTATAATAACAAACATCAGTATTGAAAGAAAGCTTACTAAGAACTTGTGTTATTTAGGTACACAACTTTGCTTTGTTGAAAATGATGATGACTTGCATATAGCCTTTACTTTGCATTGCAACTCAGTGTCAAGGAAATGGAAATATTCACAATTGAACAATATATATCAGCATAACATAGAGAAAAGACTGAAGTTGTCAAAGATTTAATTTTTCTTGATCAGTGTTTAAGATATCCAACAACTGATTGCATTGGGTAAATCTACAGCACCAGACCTCTTTAAAGAGTTCAAGAACAAAGATGCCACTTCGAAGATTAAGGTGTGCTTCACTCAAACCATGGTGTTTTCAACGACCTCAGATACATGTGCAGCTGGAAAAGGAATAGAGAAAATTGAGAATTGAGGCATTGAATTATACCAGTGGTTCTAATTCTTTCTAATGCTGCAACCCTTTAATGCAGTGTCTCATGTTGTGGTGACCCGAACCATAAAATTATTTTTGTTGCTCCTTCATAACCGCAATTCTGCTATTGTTATGAATCAGGTGACCCCTGTGAAAGGACCGTTGGGCACCTGTGGTGTCATGACTCACAGGTTAAAAAATGCTGAAATATTCATTTTAAGAATTTTTAAAAGACCGTTGGCTACTGGAAGACCAAATACATTTTTTTTTGGAAGAAGTACAGACAGAATATTCCTTAGAAATGAGAATAGGAAGACTTGGTGACACATGTTTGGAAATGTTGTTGGGAGTGACCACTCCTTGGGAAAGTACATCAGACTCGGGAAAACACAGGGTCAGAGAAACAATGGAAGATTCTCACTGAGCTAAAGTGGAGCAGTTCTGTAACAGCGGACTCAGATGTAAGAACAATTGTGAGAATGGCTTAGTGTTTTGTTTTTTTAATCATTTTATTGGGGGCGCATACAGTTTTAATCCTAATATATACTGACATACTTTGTGTCAGTATTTACATCTTTTTTTTGGTGGGGGTGGCCCCATACAACTCATCACAGTCCATACATGCATCCATTGTGCCAAGCACAATTGTACATTTGTTGCCATCATCAGTCTCAAAACATTTATTTTCTACTTGAGCCCTTGGTATCAGCTCCTCATTTGTCCCCTCCCTTTCCCTCATGAAGCCTTGATAATCTATAAATTATTGTTACTTTGTGTATCTTACACTGTCTGATGTCTCCCTTTGCACACTGTTCTGTTGTACATCCCACAGGGAGTGGGTTATATGTAGATTCTTGTAATCATTTTCCCCTTTCTACCCTACCCTCTCTCCACCCTTCCAGTAATGCTGCTCTCACCACTGGTTCTGAAGGAATCATCTGTTCTGGATTCCCTGTGTTTCTAGTTCCTATCTGTACTAGTGTATATCCTGTGCTCTAGCCAGATTTGTAAGGTAGAATTGGGATCATGATAGTGGGGGGAAGGAGGGGGGAAGAAGCATTTAAGAGCTAGAGGAAAGTTGCATGTTTCATCATGGCTACACTGTACCCTGACTGGTTTGTCTCCTCTCTGAAACTTTTCTATAAGGGAATGTCCAGTTGCCTACAGATAGGTTTTGAGTCCACACTCTGTGTACCCCTCATTCCAGTGATTTGATTTTTTGTTCTTTGATGCCTGATACCTGATCCCTTCAACACCTCATGATCATGCAGGCTGGTGTACTTCTTCCTTGTGGGCTTTGTTACTTCTCAGCTAGATGGCCACTTGTTTATCTTCAAGCGTTTAGGACTCCAGATGCTGTATCTTTTGATAGCTGGACACTATCAGCTTTCTTCACCACATTTGCTTATGTACCCGTTTTGTTTTCAGCGATTGTGTCAGGAAGGTGAGCATCATGGAATGCCAATTTGAAAGAACAAAATATTCTTGTATCGAGGGAGTACTTGAGTGGAGGCCCAATGTCCATCTGCTACCTAAATACTAAACCTATAAATACATGCACATAGATCTCTTTCCCTGTCATCTTGTATATATAAATATATTTACATATATATGTGCCTTTGTTTAGACCTCTATAAATGTCTTTGCCTCCTCACTTTTTTCCTCTATTTCCTTTTGCTTTCCTCTTGTCCCACTATCATGCTTCCTTTGGGTTTTAGTAATTCCTCTTGATTACATTGCCCTTGATCAATCCCTACCAGTCCTCTTACACCCTCCTCACCACTAATCTTGGATCATTTATTGTTCTCTTGTTCCTGCGTTTGTTAACACCACTTCCTTTCCTGCCCTCCCACTTTCCTGGAACTGTAGGTTCCCCTGTTTTTTCCTTCAGATTGTTTATCCTGTCTATCGTATCTAGATAGACCTGCGGAAATAATGACATGTACAAAAACAAGACCGAGCAAAACAGAACAACAAAACAAAGCAAAACACAATAAACAAAAACCAATGACAAAAAGAAAAGAAAAGAAAATGAAAAGCCTGTTAATTAGTTCAAGGACTGTTGGTTGCCCTGTAGGAGTGTTTTCTGGTTGAGTCTGGTGGGGTGTCACATCCTGGTTCCAAAGTCTATTTTTGGTATTCCCTCGAGATTTCCTTGTTCTGCTCTTCTTGCTGTTCTTTCATTTATGTGAGTATATGTTGGTCTCTTAGAGTAGTTTGTGTGTTTTTTTTATACAAGTATTTTGTTTCTCTGTTTAGATTTATTCCTAAGTATTTAGTCTTTCATGAGGTTATTGTAATTGGTAAGAGAACTATACTTGTACGCATTATAAAGAAATATCACCCAATAGAATGCTAAACTTATAGGAAAATATGATTACTATCAGAAGCAAAAATAATTTGCTGATGAGTGGTCCAACAATATTTGCTGAAAAACATTTATAGAGAACTCCCAGTTGTTCAGAATGGATTCAGAAAAGGACATGGAACAAGGGATAGCATTGCTGATGTTGGATGGATCTTGGCTGAAAGAGAACACCAGAAAGGCATTTACTTGTGTTACACTGACTGTGCCAAATCATCTGACTCTGTGGATCATAAAAAAACTAAACCTTAAGATGAATGGGAATTCCAGAACACTTTACTATGAGAAAGGCCTAGTGCTGGGTCAAACAGAGGGAAAAAAGAGGAAAGCCTTCAGCAAGATGGATTGACCCAGTGGTTGTAACAATGGGTTCAAACAGGAAGAACTGGGAGGATGGTGCTGGACAGGGTAGTGTTCAGCTTTGTTTTATGTAGGGTTGCTATGGGGAAGCACTGAATCAATGGGGCCTCAAAACAACAGCACGATTTTTAATTGCTATTCTTTTCTGTACTTTTTCTGAGCTCTCATTTGCATAGAGGAGTCTGATTGATTTTGATTAGGTTGATCTTCTACCTTGTGTTTCTGAATCTTTCAATTTTTTCCCCAATAATTTCTTGTAACTTTTTGAGGTTTTATACATATATAAGTGTATCATCTATTAACAGAGTTCTACTTATTCTTTGCAAATTTGGATAGGTTTGATTTCGTTTTGATGTATAAAAGCTCTAGCTAAGACTTCCAGTGCAATGTTGAATAAGAGTAACCTTAAAAGTTATTTTTGTCTCATTCCTGTCCACAAGGGACATGCTTTCAGTTTCTCCCTATTGAGTAGGATTTTTGCCTAGGAATCTCCCTTCTATTCATATTTTGTTTTTTAACTTTGTCTCCCCAAAAATTTTATTAGGAGCTAACCCAGGCATCATACTTTTCCATAGTTCAGTCATATCAAGCAGGGTTGTACAATTGCTACCATAATCACTTTCAAAACATTTTCTTCCTTCTTGAACTCCATGATATCAGCATCCCCTTAGTCTTATAGATTCATCTATCCTGGGGTTCGTATACCCGAAAAACACATAACAGCAGTCAAGCAGGCTACCAACAATGACAAAATAAAACAGAGGCCAATTCAATATGAAAAAAAGCACAGAAGGTATTAAACAAGATCAAGCACTAAATGTAACAAAAGAGAGATCAAGTGACAAAATTTTAACCGTTGCAGTCAGATCATCATTTTAATTTACTATAATCATCTCTCCAAAACTCTGTCAGGTTTTTTCCCATCCCTCAATCGTGGTTAAAAGGAAATCACTGGAGGCATACTCCCAAGTGTAGTTTCTCCAAATGTATGCAGGCTTCCACAGTCATTCGTAGCCTTCTCTACACCAGCATTTCACAGTTTAAACTCTGATATTATTCCCTCCTTTGGATTTGGATTATATAATTTATAATTTTTGGATCACAGAGGTATATATGATTCTTCCATATGGGCTTACTTGAAAACAAGCCTTTAAGATGCCAGACACCATTCTCCCTGATAGCTAGGCAACATTCTATTACTATTTTACTATTTTTCTTAAATCAGAAATGTATGTTGAATTTTCTGCATTAATTGATATGATGATAGTTATTTTTCATTATTTATATGGTGAATTACACTGATTATATTTTAATATTGAACTATCTTTTTTATACCTGGTATAATTTCATTTCAAAGCCTGATTGTATTTTTTTAATATTTTGTTCAAGTCTATTGGCTAGGGTTTTTTGAGAATTTTTGCATCTGTATTCATAAGGGATTTTGACTTATAATTTTTCATCCAAATTTAGTTTTAAGATTGTACTGGCTCCATAAAATTTTCCCAGGAGGTTGCCATCACTTCTATATTCTGGAAAAATTTGTATAAAATTGATGCCAACTCTTGTCTAACCTTCCATCCTTTTAAATTAATTCTCATAAAAACTATTGCTCCCATGGCACTATCTACTTCTCTGGTGGGTTAGATAATTCATTGCAATAGCCATCCAAAATTCACAGACAATCTTCCAAATTATGGAGTTTATTTAGAAGTAATAGATTCCCACTCATAGCGACCCCACAGGACAGGGCAGAACTTCCCCTGTGGATTTCCCAGACTGTAATGCTTTATGGAGGTAGAAAGTCTTAGATTTCTTCTGAGATTTTGATCTGATTTTCACTTAAAACAGGTGGGCTTTTTCAGTAGGTGAGAATGACTCAGGTCTGAATTACCCTAGCTTAGTAAACCCCAAATTATTGGAAGGGCTAAACCTTTCCCACTAACACATTAAAGACTGGATATTTTAAAATCAAGCAACCAAATCAATGTGAAGGGGCAGGGAAGTAGTGGAGCTCCAACACATTAAAGACCAGATAAACTTGGGATCTGTCCGCTATGTGTTAAATTTATAGAAACTCAAAGAAAGGACTCTGGCTTACGTGCTATTAGTTAAACATGTAAAGAGCCTTGGTGGCATGATGGAGGCACTATGGTTACATGTTTACCTGCTAAGTGAAAGGTTAGTGATTTGAACCCAAGCAGCAGCTGGGAGAAAACCCTGATACTCCTCTATCATAGAGATTATAGTCTAGCAAACCCTATAATGCAGCTCTATTTTTTGATCTGGGGTGTTATTACAAAGAATTGCTCTGAGTTGAAGTCAAGTCTTTGTCATATAACAGAAGTAAAAATTGCTACAAGCCTACCTTCAACAAATGGTGTCATCTAGAAGATAAAATCTATATTGACCTGAATGACTAGATTGGTCAGAGCACATATTTTGGCTCCGGGGACAGGGCATTCTTAGGGCAGATTGTTTTGCCAAACACACATGACACTATGGAGGAACAGATCTTAAAAGGAGTGAGCTTTGTGTATAGGCGTGTATGTGTGCATGTATGTGTGTGTTAGCGTATATGTGCATTGCTTGTGAGAGAGATGTCACACACACAATGTGATAGTGAAAAGACAAAAGTATAAATATTATCCAAGCTTACCATGGTACTACTGGTCTCGCTTACATCAACAAGAATTTGATTTCCAGTGTCCCTTTTCTGTGGGAGATGGCATCACAGAAAGGTTTCATTGAATCTTGTGTCAACTTTTGCTTGGTTCTCAAGGAATAATAGAAGGATTCAGGTGGTTTTAGTACACTTGACCTTTTTGGTGAGTAACCTTTTATCACTGGTCATTCTGAAAGCAGGACTTAGGTTTAAAAAAGATTTTGGTCTGACCCTGGCATTGAATGGGATGAGTGACGGGGGGGCGGGGGGGATGGAAAATTTGATATCTAATCTTATTATGGTACCCCTGAAGATAATTTTTGAATTTTACTTAAATTCTTCAATAATAGAGACTCTTGTCTCAAAGAAATGCATTTTCTTTACTTGCTTATCTTGATCATTATTTCTTAAATATAGAGCTGTTTTTTGTCTCTTAGATATATGTTTGTTAGTTATTGTCTGGTTGATTCTGATGCATGTATGCATGGTAGAATAATCCCGTGGAGTTTTCAAGGTTGCAACCTTTTGGAAGCAGATTTCCAGGCCTTTCTTTTGAGGCCTTTGGATGGGTTTGCACTGTCAATAGATGAAAACTTGATCATTTGTACTGCCCATGGACCTGGATTTATACATACTCCACATAGCATGATATAACTCTTCAATATCTGAATATGGTTTTCATGTCATTTGAAAGAGTATTTGCCTTCTTTTCTGTAAACCACATCACTTGTGAATATTTAAAAATTTCTGTGTACTGTTTAAAAATACATATCAATTCCCTGAACAATGTACTAGTATTTCTATATTTACATTCCATTTTAGGATTTATCCAAAGAAAGTAGTTAAACATATAAAACAGTAGGTCTTACATATTTTTCCATAGAAAACATGAGTAATTTTAAGAGATAAAATTATAACAAATTAAATGTTCAATTATACCTAACAAAAATAATTGTTCAAAAATGGTGGATTGATATACTTGGGGCATATGAAAATTTAGGCAACCTATTATGTTGTTGAGTCAGTCTGACACATAGTGATCCTAAACACAAAAAAATGACCCATTGGCAGGTCCCATGCAACCCTCACGCTGATCACGTTCAAGCCACTCTGTCAATCCATATCATGGAAGTTCTTCCCTTTTTCTGCTGAACCTCTTCTTTGCCAGAGGCTCTGACTTCCTTTTGAGGGAGAGCTCTGGTGACTGAGTGGGCTACACGTTGAGTGCTAGACCGGGGATCAGAAGTCAGAAACCCCAGGTACTTTGTGGGCGAGAAAATCGATGCTTTCTATTCTGAAGGGTTACAATCTCAGCAATCACAGAGGCAGAGCTATAATTGATTCAATGGCACTGAGAAAGTGCGTTCCTCTTGAGAACATCTCACAAGAGTACAAGACAAATTTTCTCCATCCTTGCTTCTAAAGAGCATTCTGTTGTACTTTCTCTAAGGCGTGTTTGTTTGTTTTCCTGAGAGTCCGCCATGCTTCCAATATTCTTCACTAATACTATAATTCAAATGCATCGGTTCTTCTCTATTTTCTTTACTCATTGCCCAGTTTTCACATGTATATCAGAAGATGAAAGTTACCCCACCTTTGGGATTGTGTTAGGCTGCATTGTCTGGAGCAGTGATTCCCAACCTTCCTAATGCTGTGACCCTTTATACCTTTCTTCATGTTGTGATGAACCGCCCCCCAACCATAAAATTATTTTTACTGCTACCTCATAACTGTAATTTTGCTACTGTTATGAATCAGGCAACCCCTGTGAAATGGTTGTTCGACCCCCAAAGGTGTCACAACCCACAGGTTGAGAACCCCTGGTTTAGAGAAACAAAACCAATGACCCTTATATTCATATAAGAAAGAAACTTATATCAAGAAGTAATTTTATATCAAGAAGACATCTCAAATCAGTCCAGCTCAGGTCCATGAGTCCAAATGCTAGTTGGAGTTCTTTTCAGACTCATTTCTCTGCATAATTGGCCTGCATCTACATGAGTCTACAAAGGACTCTGGTGAACATTGGACCCATGGACATGAACTTGAGTTGGCTAGGCTGGGACACTTTTTGGTATACAGTTCTTTCTTATATGAATGTCATAGGCTTTGTTTCTCTAGACAACTCAGCCTAACACAATTTGGTTCCAGGAGGGGAGTTCTACAGAAACAAATCATAACAATGTAGAGTGAAGACACTTCTGGTCTGTCTTGTGTCAAGTGGGTAGAGTTGGATTTTCCTCCTCCTTTGGATGACTGGAGAGGATCAAGTATTTTTACTCAATTGATATCTGAAATGAACTGAGGAAATTAAATTTTTGACTTTTAGAAACTTTCTTTGGTTATTTCTACCTGAAATGGCTGGAAGTAATGTAATAGATGTTACATTGCAACTCAGGGAAGAAAAGTGGCTTGTGGACTACCCTGGGGGCAAAAGCAAGGCTGTTTAAATATAGTGGCTGATGGAAGACCGAACCTATGAGTACACCCTCCCCCAGGTCCAAAGTCCTATGCATTTGAAGAGGACAAGCTAAGAGCACTTTGAATTTGAATGTTTTTTTTTTTTAAAGAAAATGTGTTTGGATATACTAGGATTATATGGATTACTACTATCTATTGTTTTTGACCTAATGTGTGATAGAAATGTATATTGGTATGTGCGGACTAGAGATAACTTGTCAACCCACCATCCACCAGCCTTTATGATTGTCATTGTTAGGTGCAGTCATGTTGTGTCATGTGCATATAGCAGTCTATTAATAAATCTTTCTCTGATCCTAATGCTGTAGTCTATTTCATCTAATCCAGCTTTCCGTATTGTTTGGTCAGAACACAGTTTGGATACATATGGTGGGAGAATACACCCTAGATGTGCACCTTCCCTAATTTGACGCCATGTAGTATTTCCTTGTTCTGTTCTTACAGCAGCCTCTTGGTCCACATACTGGTTCAGCATGAACACAAAAAGCCATTCATCTATCCCTCAAAATATTGTGAGTTAGCAATCTGGTGGTATCTTTGCTTCTCTTACCTGAGATCACATGTACAATTATAGCTATCTGAAGATTCCTTCACCTACCTGGATGACATTTCATACCTCAATTCTCTATATGGTCTTTCATTCTCTTTTAGGCTAAACTCAGAGTCTCCACAGGATGGTGGTCATAGCATTTCAGGAAGGTATTTGTGGAAAACGCAATATTGCTTAAGCCTTAGATCTCAGATCCAATATTATATCCACTAGATTTTATGGCTCAAAGTAGTCACAAGGCCCACTGGGATTCGAGGGATAAAACCTGGAATCTCCCTTTTAATTAACAGAACTGCAAATAATTTATGGTGCTATCAAATAAAAGGAGATTAAAAAATGATAAATCATTTAACCTATTGTTATTAATCCCTCCCACACATGCAGGTATAATTCTTAAAGGGACAATATACAAATACCAGTGATTTTTTTTGGTCGATCAGCTATGACTATTTCTAATCTAAATTTTACTCAAGCATTCGTTCCTGTAATGATTGAAAGAGACCTAGCTCACAAATTAATCCGCTTGTTTCCTGTGTACCTCATATTTCTCTGATTTTTCACAATTGTCTGAGGACTAGATTTCCCTTCTCTAGTCACAAAATAAATACTTCAAAATTCACATAGGAGAATGAGAAGAGGGAAGAGGAGGCAGAGGGGCACTTTGAAATAGCGAGGACGTTGAGGACCACACACTAAAAAGAAGATGCCAGGTGCTTTATAAGAAGTACCTGAGCAGACTCCATGAGCTTGGCATCCATGGAAACCTCCCCATCTAACTGTCTGAGACACTTGTAGTAACTTAAAGAACAAAACCTGGAGGTAAGGAAAAGAAAGTAAGACTTAGCTCATTTGAAGGGTGTGTAGAAAAGAAGTCAGGAATTGTCCTAAAAATGGGATAAAAGAAGGGAGCACAATGAATTATTACATCTAAACAAGAAAACTATTTTAAAAATTCCCTGAAGTCAGCAGTTCTCTCTAGCAACAAGATTGGAAGAAATCATTAGGATATCTTCTATTTCTTGCTCTAGCTACAATCTCTCTTAGGCTTTGTGTCATCTGCAGATTTTATAAGCATCCATTTTTCATTTCAATTGCTGTTAAAAAATAGTTCCACACTAGAGAGCTCTGTCTAGAGACTAATGTTGCTTCATAAATCAGTGTTTGTTAGATACAGCTGTTTAGACAGGTATATAAAACTGTCACATTATACCATCATCTAGTTAATATTTCCCCTTGTTCTTCAGGAGACCCTCACAAAAGAGACTGTGTTAAATACCTTGTACCTAGTAATATGAACTCTGTGTGAGTCCTCTCTTTCATTACTTTAGTGATTTTACTTAAATAGAATGATGCTATTTGTGCTATTTGGTTCTTTGTTGTTACTTGCTTGGTTCCAGTGACCATCACTTCATTTTATAAGTGCTCATAAGTGGCCTCCCCAAACCTTTAGAAATAATACTTCTTAAAATTATTGGGAGCTATGCTAAGCTTTTGAGAGAGCACTAAACACAATTATAGGGCAATCAATTATAGGCAATTATGTATTTGGCATAATTGGTAATATTTATCTTGACTTTATATATTAGGTCCCTATTTCTATAATTTCTTCCCTCTGACTTTTCCTCTTCGTATGCCATATTGTCTTTGGGAAACATTAGGCCAGTTCCTCATGGAAGTCTTTCCTGATTCTTCTAGGCTACCCCAATGTCTTACTTATTTAAATGTTTATTTATGTACCTCCTATCTGAATTATACAAGTTAGCATTTGTTTTATTTTCTGGTGCCCTAGAAATCAGAGACACACATCTTTTACTTTATGACTGAAACATGATTTATTATATAGTACGAAGTCATTGTTAGGTGCTGATGAGTTGATTCCAACTCATAGAATTCAGATGGGACAGAGTAGAACTTATGGGTTCCATATGGGTTCCTTGGCTGCACTCTAGATACAAGCAGATCACCAGGCCTGTTGTCCTTCATAGAGCAGATAGTGAGTTTGAATTGCAGCAGTTTTGGGTAGCAGTTTGGTGCCTACCCTCTTTGCCACCAGGTCTACTGCAGTATTAACTACCCACAGGGAAGCTAGCAAACATCGATTGTCTTAATTATTAGGCACTATCATTTTGTTTGTTGTTAAGTGCCATTGAGTCTGCTGGCGTTTATAGTGACCTTCTGCCAAATAGAGCAAATCGCTGCCTACGTTTACTACATCTTCATCTTCCCCATGGTTTGTGTGCTTGAGCCCATTGCTGGAGCCACTGTGTTGATCTGGCTTATCAAAGCCCGTCGTCTTCTTTCTTGCTGACCCTCTACCCGCCATGATGTCCTTCTCCAGAGATTGCTTTCTCCTGTTGATAGGTCCAAAGATGACCTTTCACCAGCTTTGTCTCTAAGGAGCATTCTAGTTATATTTCTTCAAGACAGATTTGTTTGTTGCTTTGTCCACCCTTGGTAATTTCAATTTTTTTTGCAAGCACCCTCATTCAAATGCATTAATTCTTCTTTGGTCTTCCTTATTCATTGTCCAACTTTCACATGCCTATGAGGTAAAGGGAAATATAATGGCTTAGGGTAGTTGCACCTTAGTCCTCAAAGAAATGTCCTTACTTCTCAACTCTTTAAAGAAGTCTTGTGCAGCATATTTACCCAACAAAATGCATGCTTTGATCCCTTGACTGATAAGACTATGGGCACTGATTTGGGTCTTTCTTACATTGAGTTATAATCCATAGTGAAGCCTGCATTTCTTAATATTCATCAGCAAGTGCTAGAAGTCCTCACTTTCAGCAATCAAGGTTGTGTTGTCAGTATATCCCAGGTTGTTGATAAGTCTTCCTCCAATCTTGAGGCCACATTCTTCATATAAACTAGCTTCTATGATTATTTGCTTAGAATATATATTGAGTAACTGTGATGACAAAATATAACCTAATCACACCTTTCTAAATTTGAAACCATGCAGTATTTTCTTGTTTTGTTCATACAAGTGCTTGATCCATGTACAGGTTTCACATGAGCACGATTGTGTTTTCTGGAATTTCCATTCTTTTCAAGTATCCATAATTTTTTTTATCCACACAGCTGACTGTTTTAGCATAGTCATATTTTAAACATATTTTCAATACTCTCTGCTTTCAGCCAACCTCCATTGACATCAGCAATTATATTCCTTACACTATGTCTTCTTTTGAACCTGGCCTAAACTTCTGGCGACTTTCTGTCAGAATTGCTGCAATTGTTGGGTGATCTTTTTTTGCATGAAACGTCAATGACACTCTTGTATAATTTGAGTATTTGGGGGGTCATCTTATTTTGCAATAGGTACAAATATGGATCTCTTCCAGCCAAGTAGCTATCTTCCAAATTTCCTGGCATAGACAAGTAAGTCCTTCGAGCACGTCATCAACTTATTGAAACATTTTAGTTGGTGCTCCACAAATTACTAAAGCCTGACTTTTGGCTAATAGTCTCAGGGCAGCTTGAACTTCTCCCTTCAGCGCCATTGGTTCTGGCTCATAAACCACCTCCTGAAACGGTGGGGTATCAACTAGCTCTTTTTGGTACAGTGACTCTGTATATTCTATGACTTTGTGTTGATGATCCTTTTGTTTAGATGGTTACTTTTACTGGAAATATTTATTGCTTTATTGCTTTCTAGAATATACCTCCCAAATTATTGTCTTATTTTGTGCTCTTAGTTCTCTGTCTACCCTGAATTTGTACATATAGCTTCTAGAATTTCACCATTGTCCTTTGAAGTTTATTTGTTTTATAGCATAAATATTATTATGGGAGTAGGTTAATATATCCACAGAAGGTGATATTGTAGACTATGATCCATTTTTAGAGAAATTTTACACTTTCGCTTTTAAATTTTAAAAATTCAGTTGCTAAATTGAGCACATAGTGAAAAGAATGCTTGCCACTGAATATTTTATAATATTCTGATGAATACAATACTTAAATTGAAAAGGTACACTACCATTGAAGTACCACATATGCCTACCTACATTTCTTGTTCAATCATATTTATTTAATTCACATTTTGATGTATCTATACATATCTTATGTATGTTCAAATATTTTGTCTTTACTTCTTCAACCCTCTTTTAAAATCTTCACAGTTCAACATAATAGTCAGTAGTTATATGTGAGTTGTGGGCAGCCCAAATTGAGAAGTGGTACAAGTAAAATACATCCTGGATTTCAAACACTTTTGTAAAAACATTTAAAATATACCAATAATTTTTATATTACATGTTGAAATGATATATAGGTTAAATAAAACTAGCATGTTTTAACCAAAACCAAATTCATTACTGACAAGCCAATTCTGATGCATTGCGGCCTTATAGAGTGGAATAAAACTGATCTTTTGAGTTTCTAAACCTGTAAATCTTTACAGAAGGAGCTGACTTCATCTTTTTCCCAAAGAGACGAACAGCGCAACACATCCCACTGCATTCCAGGGTACCTGGTTTATTGAACAACTTTCATATGGATTTGAGGTGATTGAAAACACCATGTTTTGTATGAAGCACAGTTTATCCTCATAGTGACCATGGTAATTACATAATCTGGTATCAATTTGAAGATTAATAGTGTAGAGATGGAGTCTAGCCTGCCAATGAGGATATAGCCAATGATGCATCTGTGTGAGTATGGTCTTCTCCTGAAGATTCTGGGAGCGCCTCTGTTTCCTCCTTTGAGGTAGGTGATACTCTTTCTCTCTGCTCACATCCTGTGAGACATCACTGTTGGGAAGACACATGGAGACAGGCTGATGGATGGAGAAGTCATGTAGAGACCCTGCCAGCACCGAGATGCTTACACCACCACTGGATTCACAAGACTTTCCACCCACTGGCCTGTGATTTTCCTACGTTTGTCATCATTGCCTTTGCTTCTTGGGTCTGAAGAGGTCTTTATAGGTCTATATAGACATATGGGCTAATATTGGATTTATAGACTTGATCTGGGCTGGACTGGGTTGTTTTCTCAATATGCAATTGCTCTTGAATATAAAGCTCTTTCTTATACACATATGAATGTCTATGAATTTTTTTTCTCTACTAAGACTAACATAATGATTAATTATTTGTCAACTTGACATACTGTGATGATATACATGCTACTGGTATTTAAAATACCAGTATACCAGCATTGTTATTCATGTGGATGGCTTTCAACTGAGCTTCCAGATGATGAACAGATTACAATGAAAGACTAGGCTGTACACTTTTGAGGGATTAGCCACTCAAAAACTTGTGAATAACTACAGAACACTGTTAGATATCATGCTAGAAAATAACCCTTTCAGGTGGAAAGGCATTCGAAGTATGCCATAGAAAGACCTGCCTTCTCCAGATAGAACTGACCTTTATGATATGGAGGGAGTAAAGCCCTCTGGTTCTTCATTTGCAGATAGGGCACAGTTCAAAAGTAGAAGGAATAGTCACAAAGATCCATTAATAATCCTGAATCATCAGTCATTGAAAAAGCTTATGGATCACATTTCTTCTGATACACCTGGGGTTGACATATGTTAGAACAAGACATGTTAGAACCATCAATTGAACTGACATGACAAAGATAGGAATAAATGATTAAAAATGTTCAATCAGAGAATGAACATTGAGTATGTAATTTGGAGTTTAAGAAGCTGTTGGTATTAGTGAATTGGGAACTCTGTTGAGTTTAAGCAATATGCAATATTGAAAAAACTCTGAGGAAATGACTAATAATAATGTCATAGAAAATATAGGGCCTACCTTGGGGAAAATGACTGATAATGCCAGAAAGATAGGCTTGGAAATAGTTACAGACATTTCTTACATCTCTATTTTTATTTCTTTCTTATGTGAATATTTCCTCCTATTGCCTTTCATCTATTTCTCTTGTTTTTACAATGGAAGACCTGTCCCCTAAGCAATTATTTTATTTAATTGTTAGACATTAAATTCATTTTCCTTCAAGTATCTATTATATATGATTTTCAAAAGTCACCTCAATGGAGTAGTACTCTTAAGTCCCTAGTGTAACAAGTCTTAGAGGATCAAAGAAGAGAACAAAGAATAAAAGCTAAGCTTTACATGTATCGATGTGAGACCAGGTGGTTTTCCATAGCAACATTTTCCCCCCACAGGCATATTGTTTTGATGTGTTGCCTTTTAACTTTTTGTGGATTAAAGATAAAACATCAGAGTTGAAATGGATAAGTAATTAGATTTTTCCAGTCTTTACTTTAAGGGGGAAAATAAGCTACTTTCTATCTAGTTACTTTATTTTTGGCTCACCCTGTAGTCGTTCAGCTTTGAGACACTTCATGTTATAGATTAAGCATGCCTTTGGGAAAATTTGATTTTTATCAGAGTAATTCTAAACGATGTGGCATTCACAAAGGTACAGATGTAAGAGCCTGTTTTTGACCACCTTTAATACATTAACACGAGTGCTTTTGCTAATTAAAAATAAGCTCTTAACATAATTTTAATTATTGTTTTATCACAGGTTGGTTAGGTCAAAGTACTTGCTAGTTATGATTACAAGAAGCTACACAAGGCTAGGATTTTCAAAGATTTATCATTATTATTGTGGATAGTGTTTATTAGTTCAGATTATACAAGAATAAATTTAAAAGGATTGCTACAAAATCATAGAAACTTTACTAAACAAAATATCAATGTGTAAAGTTATTGAACTATTGTTTGTTGACATGTCTTCCATTTTAATTTAAACCCATCAGAAGGTAACTTTCCATCTCTCTTACCTTTCCTCAAAGAGTTTTGCACTTTTGGATTTTTTTTCTTTTTTGGACATCCTCAAGGGAATCAAATGTGTTACTTTTGACATTTTTTTAATTTTGGTAAACCAAAAATAGTCCAAATAGGCAAGACCTGGGAGGTGGGATAGATAGGGTAAAGTTAACAATGAAATTCTTGTAGGACAGCTCTTACTACCCTCAGAGAACAAACAGGTGAATTGCTGTGTGACAAACAATATCTTGGCACAAATTTCCCCGTTTTTTCCTCACCAATTCATTTTCCCATTCTCTTGAAACGTCTTCATAGTAGGCCCTTTATCTTAGAAAATCTTCAAGAAATGATCACCTTCAGGATCCCTTCAATTTAAAAAAATAGTCACCATAGCAGACATATCTGTCTTGGACGAAGTACAGTAAGAATGCTTCTTAAAGGCAAGAATCATGAAACTCCATGTCATGTAGTTGGCCATGTTATCAGGAGAGACCAGTCCCTGGAAGAGCACATCATTCTTCTTTTTCTTCTTTTTTTATATGGAACGCTTCATGAATTTGCGTGTCATCCTTGCACAGGGGCCCTGCTAATAGTCTCTGTATTGTTCTAATTTTAGTATATGTGCTGCCGAAGCGAGCAGGAGCACTTCATTCTTGGTCAAGGGGTTGTGCCATGAAAAAGAGGAAGGCCCTCGACGAGATGGATTGACACAGTGACTGCAACAATAGCTCGTGCATGACAACAATTGCGAGGGTGCTGCAGGTCTGCCCAGTTCTGTGGTGCATGGGATCACGATGACGAGGGACTAATTGGAAGACACCTAAAAGGAACGTAGCCTTCGGAGTTGACTTGCATTTAATGGTCCCAGTAGATCCTCTTAGAAACCGCTCTTTTTATTAACTTTCCTTCCTGGATTGTACTGGTAGATCCAAGACTCACTTCACTGTGATATTTGTTTCATAAAATTATCTTCATTAGTTTCTATCTTAATAAAAAGTGATGGAAGGATTATATCTTTGAGTTAGCTGATCTTCACCCGAGGCTTTTGGTACCCATTGAACGGAAAGCTGGCTGAAGCCAAGAAGTTCACTTAAAATTGAAAAAGGAAACCATGTGAGATTCTCAACTTCAGTAGGCATTTCATCAATGGTAGTTCTGTAATCTTTTCCCATCAACTTCTGGAATTTGGTCATAGGTTTTTCATTCCTTGAGGTTGATCGCTTTCCATCTCTTGATACATCTTAAAGACTTGTCTGATTTTCCTTAAAAACTTGGTCCATCTACACATTGTTGTTTTATGTGAAGCAATATTTCCATAGAAAAATTCAATGATTTGGGAAGATGTCTAATTGAGTTTTGTTAAAAATTGAATATTATTCCTCACCACAAGATCATTCCCCACCCCCTAATGGCACAAAAAGTGTTTCTTTTTTTTTTTAAAGACAACCTAATAAGACTACGATAAGTGTATCCCTAATAGACCCTATCTGTAACCATCCACTGATCATAGAAGCATGTTAACATTCTGTTTTGGTTTTTTTTGGAATAAACCTATCTTGGTATGAGCTAGGAAGCCCCCCTCCCGCTCCAGTACCAGTACTTTTTCACTTAACCTGTGTGTCCTTTATTTATGAGTTTAATTCCTTGAATTTAAAATGATTAAGAAAACAACAAACATACAAAAAAGAAAGAAAACAACAAACTAGATGAAATTCCTTTTCATAGGATCTACTTATGTTTTAAAACATTGGGCTGAGCCCTGGTGGTGTAGTGGTTGTGCGCGGGACTGCGGCCCACTGGGATGGAGGTTCAATTCCAGCAGTGGGGCTGGGCCTCCTACTCCCACCACTGAGAGCAGTGATGTCCCAAACAACAACAACAACAACAACAACATAAAAATAAAACATTGTTTATATGGACTAAAATTGTCACTGTTCTCATATTCCACAATAAATCATTCACCCTACTGGAATTCTCTCTATTTATAATAGTGGTCATAGAATAACATGCTAGAATTTTTTTAGTTTAGTCTTCCTATAGCTGGGAGGGGATGCTATTTGTATGTCAATATGCTTTTGAACTTGAAGTACCTGCAAACTAAAAAGTCACTATAATCTTGCATGATTTAAAAATGCATATTTTTGGATTTTATTACTAAAAGAAAAGTTTGATTTTATAGTAGTGGTGATTGGTTATTCTTTCCTGGGAACTGTGGCAGTATATTTCTCTTTTGTCATTCTAGTTCCTAGTTAGGTTTGATTTTACAGATTTTTGGCTTAAAGCTTTAAATATGAACTTTGATTCATAATCCACATTTGCTTTTCTTTGGTTGATGAAAACACTCTTTCATTAAGATGCCACTTCATTTGAAACAGATAACTTTCATATCCAAACAAAGAAGTTTCTTGTAAATTATTAATTATAATTATTAAGCCTGAGGATATCTTTAGATCAGGATGCCCCTGGCTAAACGTTCAGAGTCCAAAATGAGAAGACTGTGGCAAACAGCATAAGCTGCAGTCAAACTGCTCCTGCACTCTAATCTGCAGCAACTGGGGAATTATTTGCACCAAGACATTGACTCCCCTCGATACAAAATCTGTCCTGGGTGCAATTAGTTGAGATTAGATGTCTCGTTAACAAAAAGTATGTAAAATAAACAAACTTATGCCTTTAGAAGAAATTGTTTGTTCATTTGGATAAAAATGAAATGAAATTTCTTGTGTAAGAAGTGACGATCTAACTCAGATTTTTGTTGTCAATTATCTTTCCTAGAGAATAAAACCAATTCATCATGATGAATTTCAATTTCTTTTTCTCTCTAGATTTTAAGTGTATTTCCAGTGATAAAGAAAAGCTCAGGTTTAGTGTAGATATTAAACACTGTAGCCAAGCTATCTGAATATAGTGTCTCTTACTTTCTATTCTGAAATTAAAGTGTACTGGTGTTGCAATAGTTGTCCTTGTCTACTAATTAAAATGTTGACAGTGGAAGCACACCAATTGCTATGTGGGAGAAAGATCTGTCAATGTTTCCATTATTGCCCTTGAATCAATTTGGACTCATGCATTATATAGCCTTAGAAATCCAATGGCGTAGGTGCACTCTCTCTTAGTGGGTTCCTCTGAGTGTGAACTAACTTGCCAACAATAGGTATGCTGAAAGTGAATTAATATTTATAAGGGTCCCATCAAATTTAAATTTAAGAGTAGTCAGTGGTCTAGGCAGATAGCCCTTTCATAGCTACGGAATAACAGTATTTTGTCAGAATTTCCTTATTTCATCAATACTAGGGTGATCTGCCTCCCTCGAGGTTGGTTTAATGATGTGCTTGTATAAAGATCGACGTTCCTAGAATCTCAACCAGACAATGCAACTGGTATCAGTAGAAAATTACACAGAAGAAACAGTTCATTCTATTTGACTAAGCTTGGGTAGTTAAATATTTTATGAGTTCCAAGGAATATCTGATGTTAGTATATGTGATGACAATTATGGAATGCATATGACTGTATGTAGCTGAGTATTTTTGATAGAACACAGTGGGAATAGTAAACACTGAGGATAGACAATTTCCTTATCCTTTATTTAAATTAAAAAGTATCAAATAATTCTCTTATCTGTATCTGTAGTCCACTGAATACATACATATTTTAGTGGCAATGCACACATTCACTATATATACCATTCCTTACTCAGCAAACATAATCTTGATGCAGAAATTTGAAAAGACTTTTGCTCTTAACTTGTATTATTTGGCATTGGCAAAATTCTTAATCCTAATAGTCAAAGAGTCCAGGTGCTGCATCAATTAGTAGCTTGACTGCTAGCAAGAAAGGTCAGTGGTTTGAATCCCTCGACTGCTCTATAAGAAAAAGTTGTGTCAATCTGATTTCGTAAAGATTTATAACTTTGAAACACTTTCTGAAGGCCATTCTAGAGTCAGAATAGACTTTCCAGCAATGGATATAAAATAGCACTTCTGAAAAGTCACTATGAATTGGGATTGAGTTGGCAACCATGGACTTGGTGGTTTGCTTATGTGATATTTACTGTTCATATTGAAGGTAGATGCTTTTAAGTAGGAAAAATATTTCTGATGAACTGAACTCACTGTATTATGTAATTTATGGTTCAAATACATAGTTCACTTTAAAAATAAAGACATCAGAAACTTTGATTAAAAATAAGATTTTATTGTTTCTGTTAAAATGTATATAATTAGGTTTTCCATTAGCAATTTCTGTTCAACTTGATCAACTGACACTGGTTACATTTCTTTAATCCAAAAGAAAGAAAACAACAAATATTGGAATAAATTGATAATAGGTTAAAAGGAAAAACAAATGATAAGATGTTAAAATTTAGCATAGTATATGTGTAATAATTCACTTCCCAACATACCATCTATGGTTAGGATTTCTCATATCCCTGGTCAATGGCCCAAGGGTATTTATGGTGGATTATTGCTATGGGTCCCTGAAAATGGATTTTGGACTTTCACTGTCATTCATAACCTTCTGTAAATTGACTGCTCAGAAATTAAGTTCTAGTACATTTTCCTCCTCTGATCTTGGATTTTGTTATTTGCAATCTTTGGATCCCATAGCTGATGTGTCTCTTCTATATGGAGTTACTGACACTTCACTTCGATAGCTGCTTATTTTTTTAATTAAATCATTTTATTGGGGGGCTCATATATCATTTTTCACAATACATAAATAAACATTCTTGCAAGCCACCTTCACATGTCCTCTCCTATTATTGTTCTCCAATCATCTGCCTTTTCCCTTGAGCCCATAGTATCGGCTTTTCCATCCCTTCCCCTCTTCCCCTGCTCTCTCCTTCCCACAAACCTTCAATACTTTATAAATTATTATTGTTCTGTCATATATTACACTGCCAGACCTCTCCCTCAACCTACTCCCCTGATGCCCATCCTTCAAATAGAAGCTTATGTGTATGTCCTTGCAGTTGGTTCTGTCTCAGCAGCTCCAATCTAACCACTGGTCTGAAGGGGCTCACCCATCCTGGTCTCCCCATATCTCCAGCTTATTTTAAAACAAACTTTGAAGATCCAGAAATGATATTTTCTGATAATTAGGCACCATCTGATTCTTCAACACACATTGCTATGGCACCTTGTCTTCAGTGGTCCTATAGGAAGATAAATATTGAGTAGGGCTGCATCATATGAACTGATTGTTCTCAAGTTAGGGCTTACTGTTGAGCGGAGTGTGAATTCCATATCTGTTCACATATCTAAGGTTTATAGATTCCTGTTTCATTTTAGTGGCAGCATTATCAGTTTTTTGAGGGATACTCTAAGTGACCTCCATGAGGCTATTAGCAATTTAAAAAATAGACCTCCTAAGCTATCTGCTGGTGAAGAATTTAGAATATTGTTGAGATGGAGGAATATTGTATATTGGAAATCTTTTTAGATTTAATTATATGGGATGTTCCATATAATTAAAAACATCTTAAAAACTTAAGGGAATGAATCCTGCTAACAAGGGTTGGACAGAGGGCACAAAATGCAATAAGACACATCCACTACAGCAAAAGTATGTTTGCAGAACTAATACATGCCTTTGAAAGCTACAGAAATATGAAAGTTTAAGATATATGATAGTCTTAGTTTGCCTATTATTGGATAACCTCAAAAAAGAAGTTTGAACTGAAGTCTATTGACGTACAATCCCCTGACCTTACAGCAGTCTTCCTTTTCTCTCTTGAGGATGTGAGAGTTCTCAGTACAAAAGGGCTTTATTAGTTGTGTTCATCTATAATAGGTATGTATAAGGTAAATTCTGGTTTATTTATAGGGTTGTCTGCCAAGGATCTTTCTGATGTGACCTATATAATGCACCGTATGCCTCAAGAGGATAAGATCCATAGAGATCAGGTAGTCTACAGTATAGGGCCTGGGTCATCAAAGACTGAAAAGAAGCTCTGTTAAATATGCATGACAATCCATATATTACTGGACAAATTCTCACCCTTGGGAGACCATAAAGGCAATGCCAATATTTTACCCAAGGTCAAGCTTCCCTCTCCTACCTTTGTCCAATAGAGGTGATCTTTTCTGAGACAGATACATCCCCTCCTTGTCTTGGTCATGGATCTTGACTGGAGTGTGTTGAGTCCCAATGTAGGAATGCCCACCCAATAGGAATGATCATAGGGACTTGCCACATGGTGGGAACTATTAAGTCCGTTCCCACTTCCCTCCTAGCAAGGACCTGTCCCTAGTTGAGGTGAGGTCTCTGCTGGGGAAGTAGTCTTTAGTGTACAAGTAAGGAATTGATAGATGGATTATAAGCACTAGTGAGTCTTACCACTCCATTGCCTGTAAAGCTGGATTGAATAACTGCTTGACCCAAGAGCCACTGCCTGCCTTTCTTTTGTATATTCTCTTATAGCAGTGGTCTCATAAATGACTTGTATTTTTGTGATTGACTAACTTAGCTCAGCATCATGCTCTCCATGTCCAACCATGTCATAAGATGCTTCATGGTTTCATTATTCCATTATTCGTATGTGTTATAGTTTCTTTATACCATCTTCTATTGGTAGACTCTTGGGCTATTTCCAACTACTTGCTATTGTGCTGCAATGAGCATGGAGATATATGTGCATATTTGTGTGTACCAGAAACTTTTTGTTTAGACTTAAAAAATCTCCTTCAAATGGACTGAATTCCTTACTGACTAGGATAGAATTTCATTAGTGTATTTTTATTTCTAAATAAAGGTGTTATAAAAATGTATATATTTTAACATGTAATCACAATAACTACTTTCTTCACTTTCACTGGTGAATATCTTTTAAAATCCATAAATGGAAACTACAATAAGTAGATAATGAAATGTTGGAAATAATCAGACTCAGTCCAATGTGCTATATCTCCATTTGTTAAAAACATTTGAATCCATTAGTTGGGTTTCTGAATGAATACATTTTAGCTTCCCATCTTCAGTTTAAAATTTACATTGTGATTGATTTCTCACATTGCCTAGCACAGGGCATTGTATATTGATGAAATACTTGTTGAATTGAATTAATATGAAAGAGTCAGGTTCCATTAACATTTTTGTCACACTTTTGATTCACTATTCAAGTGAATTCACTATGCACTATTCAAGATACAGTTAGGTGATGGGGAAAATAAGCTTAATTGAGATTATCATACTTGGCTATTAAGAAAGACATTTTCAAGGTTACCATTCAGTCTCTCATTTGAAGTTAAAAGACCAGGGTTGTGCTGATGGTTAGTGCACTTAACAGCTAATTGAAGTTTAGAGATTTGAGTATGCTTTTGGTAAAATCTTACTGATCTTCTTCTGAAAAGTTAGTCATTGGAAACCCTATGGAACACAGCTCTACTCTCATACTCACGAGGTCAGACTCTGCTATTTTTAAATATGTATAGGTGCTTCAGATATAAAACACATGCTTTGGACATAAAACTCTTCTGGATTGCACTAATGACTCTGCCACTTCAGTATATGGGAAAGTCCTAAGAGTAATCTGCTGAGATATTAAATTTTCAGAAACGTATTTTAGAGTGCTCATTAATCTGTAAATTGTTACTGTAATAATTTACATGAAGTTTGATAATTACTCTATTATATCCTGTTTATTGGCCTATGTGTAGCATAGATCTCCTAGCAATTTTCAATTTGGAATGAGAGAAGACCATACAGCAGTGTTTTAAACAAAATTAAGCACTTGGTGTTTCAGCACTTACTATAGTAAGTGTCACAAACAATGCCTTTTTTAGTCAATAGAATATGAAACAAAGTTTGTGTCCTGCCTCCGGGGAGAAAGACAAGAATTCCCAGACTCCTCAGAAGGCCACGCCCTTACAGAGGCATCATTGCCAATGACCTGATTGACAGGCTAGACACCACCCCTTCACTCTGGTTGACAGGAAATTATGTAACTGTCATACATGCTGTGATAGGTAGGTTTATTGTGCCAATATGGCCAAAGAATACATGTGAGATTAATTGAAGGTTGGAGAGATTAATGGCTTGATGAGCCTCTTCTTTCTTGTCTCTTGCTCTTTGATGATCTGACTAGTCTGTGGCTGCCTTAGCTTGGTCTCTGCCTCAATTTGCAAGCTACACTACCTGTGGGACACCCAAACTATGGACTGTGTCACTGTAGTTTGAGGTTCCTTCAAGACCTGCTTCACCACACTACTCGAATATATGTTGATTGAGCTGGGGACTGTGGGACCTTGTCATCTGGCTGATAGTTGGTAACCTGCCTTGCTGTTTGCTGCCTGTGGCTGAATAGCCTGAATTGCTCTACAGAGGACTACCAGGTGATCCTCAAGACTTGAACGCCTTACAGTGTATTAGCTGTCGCACGGAAGTGAGTTGCACTGAACCATTTGTACTGCTTTATAGATTAATTAATTGTTTATCTCTTAAGCTATTTATCTATCTATATAGAAGTATGTAAAAGCATTAGTGTCCTGGCTTTGTTTCTCTAGAGAATCCTGTCTAACATATATGCCATGTCTTGTTGAGGAGATTGAAAATAAATCTGAAAATATGTTTGTAAAGAAAAATGTATCCTGAGCAGCAGTCAGCTGTTTGAATTCTGCCTTCTTAGTATGGTGGGAAGAACAGGAGTGTACTTGTTTGGTCTTTTGCATAAAAACATGTTGTTTCTTTAAGCATTGTGGAGTCTGTGAGAGTCAGCTTTTGCATATAGGTAGATTAACAGCAATGTCTGCCATAAACAGCTTGCTCAGGCTGCTGTCTTTAGCTTTGCAATCAGTTATAAATGCCTTGCAGCTCTATATAAATGCAGTCCATGCATATAAAAATATTAAATCACTTAATGGCAGAAGCTTATAGATGCTGTTCAAGTTTCATTCAAGCTCTGGTATCTGAAAGTCTCTTATGACTTTCCTATTTCCTTTTGCTTGAGGACATTGAAATGAGCCAGACACAGAGACAAGATATGCATATTTATATACATTTTATAAGAACAACTAACCTTGAAAAAGTGCAGAATAACTTGGAGAGAGCTGAATTATGCTTACTTTTCAAATTCCCAATAGACTTTTATTTTCTGAGCAGTGATTTAAAGTCCATGAGAGTGAAGAGCGTTTGAAAGGGGCATTTATTAATGTACTCAATATGTTTATTTATGGCCAAATATATTTTTAAAGCAGCATTTGTCCTAGATGTAGAAAATGTTAGGCTTTTTCAGTGTCATTTTACTTGTTCTGGAAGACTTATATTCTAAGAAAGGATTTAATTTTGACTGGAGAAAAGGAAGAAAAGATGAAAAAATACCTCACTGAAACATTTTTAGTGTTTAGTTATTTATTCAGAATAGCCTTACCAGAATCTTACATAACATTTCTGTAAATCACACATGCAGTGATAATAGATTTTTCCAATGACCTTTAGTTATTGCTATACATTTAAGAACTTCTGCATCATTAAAGAAACAATGTGATTAGTTAGTGTTAATGTTAAGTAGTACGATGCATCATTCACAGAGATGCCTTTCAAGTTCACGCGGACCTGGGATAGATAGGCAGGAAAGGTTAAGCATCCCCGACATTAGCTCATGCTAGATTGAAAGGGGCAACCTTCTCTCTATATATAATGACATCATCTGTATTTAAATTTATAAAAAAATTTTAATAGAAATCGTGTCTGATTTTCAAAGATTAGGTCTTTGGACCAATTTAGACTATTCTCTGCATTGATCTCTTTCCCTCTGCCTCCTGACCCCCCCCCCCCCCATTTCTCCAGTGCATAATGCACAACTTTGGTCAGATGCTTTATAAAATTTACGCTCTTCAAAGGGTTTTCTTGACTACACTGTTTATGAAAGCAATACCAGGAATTTCCTCCCTGTAATTGCTGTGTAAATGTGAACCAGCAACCTTTAGATAAGAGTACAAAACATTGTGATACCTAACAACCTTTCCCATTTTTTTCCAGTACTCAAATTAATTCTAAATATAGAGTCACTCTTTTGAGAAGCAAGAAATGTTTTGATCCACTTATATGTCTTTCTGAATGGGCAATATATTAGAGAATTTGGTGCTCTCTACTGCCTCTTACAGTGAAGGGATGTCTGGGATTTATACCTTGTGACTTAGTTAAAAAAGATGAAATAACTAATGATAATCAGATTTTTTCCATGATAACTTAAAACTGCGAATCTAATAATAAATGAGGTTGGTCACTGATCATTTGAATTCTGGACAAGGATAGGCCATATTCAAATGGTTCAACCATTTAGTTCAAAAAGTAGCAACAGAAGTGGATGGTCCCAAGACGGTTTTTACTCATAGTGACTCCAGGCACAGAAGAAACACTGTAGTCCTGTGTCACCTGTGTTACATTGGAGTCTGTTGTTTCAGTCGTAAGTCAGTCCATCTTGTTGAGGGTTTTCTTCTTTTTGGCTGATGTACTACCTTACTGGACATGATGTCCTTTCCCAGGGACTGGCCTCTCCTGATAACATCCATAGTACTGGAGACAGGTCTCATCATCCTTGTTTCTAAGGAGCATTCTGGCCACTCCTCCTCTAAGACAGATGTTTGCTCTTTGTGAATACTGTAATTCAAGTGAATCAATCTTGTAGTCTGTCTTGTTCACGATTCAACTATCACATACAAATGGGGTGGTTGAAAACACCATGGCATCTATTATAGTGTATTCCATGTTCTAGCTAATTGGTTCACATAAGTAAATAAAACAAACCCCTCTGCCTGCACATGGCTTACATTCTAGAGTATATAGTAAACAATAGTCATTTTTTAGGGAGGGGCATCACTGCCCTCTGGTGGGTGTGGGAGGCCCAGCCTTGCTCCTGGAGAGCTGCTGCTGGATTTGAACCGCCAAGCCAGTGGGCTGCAGTCCCACACTCAACCACTACGCCATTGGGGCTCAGCCCAACAATAGTCATTTTAATGAGTCATGTATATTGGAAGGCTAAACACTGTAGAAAGGAGAAAAAAAGTGCAGACTAAGGGGTGTTGGGAGTATAGGTCTCTTCTGGAGATGGTTTGTCCCTGGAAAGAGGTTGGCAGAAAGCTGCTGTTGTTCTGACAGTTTTTGTTGGTTACCATTTTGCTCACATGAGTACTGTTTCCCAAAGAAACCAACCCTGCATTCTTGATTCAATTCTGGCTCACCGTGACCCAATAGGGCAAAGTCTAAGTGCTTCATGGGGTTTCCAATATGACTCGGAATCTCCTTGATGGCGCCCCATTTGATTTTTGTTTTCACCATTACCACATGGATAGGTTGATGGTTTCATCTGCTGATCTTTTGCTTAGCAGGAGACACTTACCCACTGATCAGTTGTATTTATTTTCAGGGCTCAGCTTTGGTTGAATTTCAGTATCCTTTAATTAATCTTTTCTTTTTCATTGAATTTAGTTTCTGCCTGTTCCTGTCCTTTTCAACTTTGACGAAAGTATTCCTAGGCATTAAGTTTTGGGCACTTGTCCAATTATTTTTGTAGGATAATTTTCTATAAGTGGATTAGTAGATTGATGACTGTACATATTCAAATTACCTTCAAGACAGATCACACCCCCATCAACAGTGAATAAGAATGTCCATTACTCCATACCGAACCCAGATTTATATGGAAGCATGCTTTAAATCTTGGGCGAATTAGCATTTTATTATTTAATTTGGCTATCCCTTATTTATCATTTGTTTATATTTAATTTTTGAGAGTTAACATTTAGCCTTTGTCATTTTTATGATACAGTATGAATGCTTATCATTTATTTTTAGCAGACTAATATAATAGAGACATTATCCATCTTTTATGTGTATGGTATAAATATTTGCTTTTTACAGTTATTCTTTTAATGTTTTCTTTTTTTCATAGATATATTGATTTTTTGCTTTTTTATCTATTTCAAATGGACATGTATATCATTCCAAGTCCACTTTAGTTTTACTTTTCCTATTTTTAGCCACTCAGACCAATATTTAGTTCTGAGAGTTAAGGATTCTGAATTTTCTTTCTTTCTTTCTTTCTTCCTTCCTTTCTTTCAAGGCTGTGAGACTTCACTCTTTGTTTGTTTGATCTTTTTAAAAGAAGCACATTATATATAGTTACACAGCCCATGTCAATAGTTGAATTCAGTAATAATATCTATTAACTCTCCATAAATATAGTGTTCAGTCACAGTATCGCTGGGTCAGTCACCCTCGACTTATCCTCTTTTGGAATCCAAACAAATTCTAATACATTCATTCTCAGTCTTGGATGCACATTGGAATCACTTAGGAAGATTGATATGTTTCTAATGTTTTACCCTCCCCACAGTTCTGAGATAATTGGTCTTGGTTTTATACTTGATATACTTAAAATCTTTGGGTGATCATAACTTCTTGCTAAGTTGTTGACCATATAGACAACAGTATAACATTTCTCTATACTTAATGATGAGAGTTTGTTTTCACCTAAGAATATGCGGCTCCGAATACATTATATGAAAAATTTAAAAGTAAAATACCCTTAGTAGTAAAAAAATAGTATGGAAATTAAAGTAGTGAAATCTGCTGTCTGTGAGTCAAATCTGATCTTAACTCACATGTCTCTAGGAATGGTCACAAATTAAGACATGATGAGAGACTTTGGCTAGGACCCTGGACTATAAATTGTGAGAATTAGCATGTAGTCTTGGCACTGTGATTTCTGATTCTATGGCCTTGAACAATTGCAATTATGGGCTTCCCTTACATTCATTAAGCATAAAAGGAATAGGCAGGACCATCTTTTGTCTCACAATGTGATGAGCATTTGTGTTTTAGTTTCCTAACTGCCTATAACAGGAGCTCTTGCCACACAGTTCTTACATTCGGGCTGCTAACCTTAGGGTCAGCAGTTCTAAGTCACCTGTCGCTCCAAGGAAGAAAGGCAAGGCTGTGAACTCTGGTAGCGTTAGCAGCTCAGAAACCTGCGGGCACAATTCTGCCCTGTCCCATTGGGTTGCTCTGACTGGAATTGACTTGATGGCATTAAGTTTGAGATGGCTGCCCATAATACTGAGTGTGGATGAGTGAATTCCCATAGGGCACATTGCTAAATATATAGTACATCAGAAATTACATCAGTCAGTTGTACATGGAAAATTTTATAAAAATTAAGAAAAAAAGAGGAGAGGTGGTTAACTATTGACAGATAAAGGAGATTGTTAAAAAGTACATCTGCAGAGAGAGAGAGGCTATGACCATGAAGAGTGAGAAAAAATGAAGAAGAACTTAAAACTTAGATAAGAGTCTTGCAAAGCTAAGACTTGAAACTCCAAATAGAGGATGTGCTTGCAAATAGAACACACTGCTCCCCACGGGGTGATAAAGGATATTCGTGGGGACTGCTTGTCTTGGAACTTGGAAGCCATCATAGGTATACTGACCCTTGTCAGAGGCTCCTACTATGGAACGAGGAGGGCTAGGGCTGGTTATCAGGTCATCAGGTTTTCTTCATTTTCCAACCTGTTCATGTTCCTTTTGGACTTTTTATTGAGGTAGCTGGTGAAGGAGAAGCCTAGTCTATGCAGAGCAAACACTGTTGGATTTGAGGCTGAGAGATGGTATATAAATACCCAGCAAAGGTCATCAATGTGCTCATAAAGTCTATAAACTTTAATTTTTGACATAAGCAAACAAGCTACCAAATGAGATCTTTTGTTTTTTTTCCCTATACAAACTAGTATATGTAGGATAATTCTACTAAATCTGAGGCTATTTTGAGCCTGAGAAAAGTTTCTAATATTTTTAAAAATTCCATCTTTGGCCTAAAATTCTGCCCCACTCTCTGACTAAGTGATGGAATGGCTTGTTCCATTGTTCAGTTTTGCCACCCACGTGAAGATCTGCTAGTGCTTGAGTCCGGAGAGAATTTCATTGATTTGCTTTTATTACTGTGTGTTAATCGTGCTGTGAACAGCCTTTTCTGCTCATCAGATTCCCCATATACTGCTTAAGATTATTTCCCATGTATAACCCACAAGCCTTTTCAAGAGCATTTGTCTCATGGGACTCCAGAAGCTCCAGAGACATTTTTTTTAACTGTATATTTCAGTGGTTTGCAATTTCAAGATGCAGTAGCACTTGGCAACCATCACAATTCATCTACTGTCTCTCAGGGAATGCAAAAATTGACCGATGACCTAGATATTTTTCTACATTTATTTCTCACATTATCTCTCTTAGCTTGTACCTAGTCAGCACAATATACTAAGAGAAAGATAGAAAATGATTCCAAAATGATACATCTGGGTTACTGAGTTTTGTATTTGCAAGACTCATTCTCTTCTCCTCATTCCTTATTACATAGCCTAAGTTTAAATTCTTGCTTTACCTAAGCGAGGCTACTTAATTGTCTCCGGGCTTCCATGTTTGCTTCCCTCAAATCTGTCTTTTATATTCTCATCTGTCAAAGAACTGGATTTCTTCTATATCAGATTATGTGCCTTTTCTGGATTAAACGCTCCCTCTCCCTCATGACCAAGCTCCAAGATTCGCCCCTCTTTTGGGTACTCTATATGTCTGTTTTCTGAGCAGCTGCCCATTTCACACAATTGCATAAGGTTTTTACCCAGTGGATCTTCTTCATCTAGCTCAAAGATCGATGTGAATATATCCTGATACTTAATTTTTTTTCAATCTTTATCCATCAGTGCTTTATTATGGAACACAGCCACTTAAATACTTGATTGTCTACTTAGTACAAGGAAAGGGGATAGGAAAGAATAGGTAAAAATATCATGCTATTTTAGATAGGATGACTAACTTCTTTCTATAGAAAATGGAGTGAACTGTTGGCATGAACCATGCAGCTCTCTGGGAGAAGACTATTTTAGGCATAAGGTACAATATGTGCAAAGGCCCTGAGGCAAGGAAGAGTTTGATATAGAAGGAACAGCAAGGAGGCAAGATTGACAGGAGCGGGGGGGCGGGGAGAGCGCGTAGTGCAGACAAACAAACTGGAGACTGGTAGGAGACAAATTGGAGACTGAAGGGAAGGAAATGCCTTCCAGGCCATAGAAAGGAATATGGATTTTGTTTTTAATGAGAAAGAAATGAAATATGACTATTATATAAAAACATGCAGGGCTGAGTTCTTGTGTGCTTTTATAGTAGAAAAATTAATATGTCATTGGTTGCAATTTCAAGATGCACCAGAACTTATAATGCTTGCAACCTGTCTCCTGTTTCTCAAGGAAAGTAGTAGATTATTCAATGAACTAGGAGCATTTATTTCTCTCTCTCATTTCCTAATTAAAATTATTTCCCTTTCTGTAGCAGAACCTGAAATGAAACAATGGGCTAACCTCTTTCAGTGCTGTGTGTGTGTGTGTGTGTGTGTGTGTGTGTGTGAGAAGCAAAATGAGAATTCTTGGAAAATCAATTTCTTAGCAAATTTGTGAAAATGAAAAGACTCACAGTATTTGCAACTCCTTGGAATACAGCCTGTGGCTAGTAGTTTTGATCATGCATTAACCCAGATTGCAAATCAAACTCTTGCATGGGTGCAGAGCATTTTAAATTCACTTTGAGTCTGAATACTTGGTCTAACTTGTCATTTAAATTTTTCTTTCAAAATTCATAGTGCAATCTGGTCACAGGTGTTGAAAATAGAAGCGCAGAAATATGCAATTGTTTTCAACATGGAAAAAACTTTTTGAAGAGATGAGATCTTTATCATTATTTAGAAAGAATGTGCAATTTGCATAGCTCCTTCAATTTAATGGAAAAGCTAAAAGTAATGAGACATAGGCTAGACTATATTTGAACTTCTAACATATTTTAAAAATACAATAGGCATTTTTAAGTTTAGACCTGCTTAAGATTAATTTGATATTAGAAATTTGTACAGTCCCTAGGTTATAAGCAAGATCTGCTCCTAACTGTACCTTCAAACCTTGAAGTGGAATTGGTAGCTGAGTCTCAATAGCTGCATGCAGTTCTTCTTAACTTTAGTTGCTTGAAGAAAACGGTCAGATACTTTCCCACAATTGAAAAGCTTCCCATGTTGCAATTGAAGGTGATTGTGATGAAGATTTTGTTGTCTGTAAGGTTTGTTTTCAAATTCCAATTAAAATCATTAAAGGCCAGCTGAGAATAGGCCCAGGCCAGAGAGAAGGAGTAGAAGTTTATTCTGCACTCCTGGAGAGAGTCACAGGCCTGAGAATGGGGCCTGGGAAGTCCTGCCTGTCTGTGGTGAAGAGCAGGTCTTTAAGCTGACTTCGAGGGCCAACAAGAAGAGAGGGGGCAGAAGCTGCAGCGGCAGGGGCTTAAGCCATCTCCAGCCATGAAATTCTGAGGTGGGCTCCTGATACCAAGGAAATAGTTCATTGTTTTGGAGTGTGGCAGTCATGTACTCGTGTGTCAGTTTCCTGAATGGAAGTCTAGGGGTGGAGTGTAGCCTGTTAATCTGGAGATAACCAATAAGGCCTCTGTGTGGGCTTGGCTTTCTCCTGAGAATTCTGGGAAGTCTTGTGGTATTTTCCAATTGGAGTAGATTCACTTTCTTGGAGACGAGCTACTGACCAGACGAGATGACAACTTGCTGATCGATCCTGATTCTTGGAGAATGGAGAAGTAAGAGAAGAGGCCACATGGCCTTGCCCTGATGGAGCCAAATCTCTGGGGCTGGAGAAGCCACATGGAGACTCCTGCCAGTGCCAAGATGCTCAGGAGGCCATGGGGAGACCCCTGTAAGTGCTGAGATGCTTCTACTGCCACAGGACACACGAGACTCTGCACTCACTCACCTGTGATTGTTCTGGTGGCATTGCATGTGCTTTTAACTTAGAAGGAGACTTTATAGACTGGTATAGGACATATGAGCTAGTATCAGACTTATGACTTTGGACTGGGATGGGTTGGAAACTTTCTCAATGTTCCATTCCTCTTTTACATAAACCTTTCCCTTTATATATATATGCGTGTCTATGGATTTGTTTCTCTAGTCTACCCGGACTAACACATAGAGCCCATTGAAGCTACCTGTCTTGGTCTGAGAAGGGTAGGTCAAGTTGTTCCTAATGTCCTCAACTTGGGCCTAACTGAACAGTTGGAATTGTCCATGTATCTAATATTTGTAACCTGGGAACTGAAAATCAGGGATGTAGATGAGTGTATACTTTATCCTGTCAAAACTAGTTCTCTTAAGTCATTCACTTTATATGATGTGTCCTAGTCCACCTTCCATATAAATTTGCATGGGTACTGCACTGTGAAAGTGAGTGGATCCATGGATCTCTTCCTAAAGTGCTATATTAACCCCCTTTTAACAATGAGAGTCCCCGGATGTTACAAACAGTTAATACACACTTGACTGCTCAATGAAAGGTAGGAAGCTGAAGCTCAACTGGAGACACCTTAGAAGAAAGGCCTGCCAGGATGTGTGGAAAAGCCACAACCATTGAAGACCCCATGGAGAATAGCACTACTCTGACACAGATGGAGTCTCCTTGAGTCAGAATTAACTCCATGGCAGTTTGCATAGTGGTTTTAATCATTGATATGCTACATGGCTACTATCTAAATCTACCAAGCAAATTATTCAATGAGAGGTATGATGTTTGAACTTCTTTACATAATAACAAATCATTTCAATGCTCTAAAAATGTATTGAAGAGTTGGAAGCACATTAAAAACGCTGATTGAGCGATTGAATAATTGAATTGTATGATATGTAAATTATGTGTCAATAAAACTGCTAGGAGAAAAAATTAGTAGGAAGAGTAATTTCACACATACAAAAAGTTATTAAGGATTAGCAAGATATCATGATTTAAAAGGAAAAACAGAACAAAATTGGAAAGCTAATGAGGATACAACTAAGTCCACATGGAAGAAGCACACCAGCCTGTGTGATCCAGAATTGTAAATATTAAATTCCAAATCTGAAAGAGGAAATGGTTTCAGAGCTTCAGTTGTGAACATCTGGTTTGCAGAAGGCTGTGGATGACAGTGGAAGCCCAAAAGCCATTTGCAAGGCCCCCACATGAACGAACCTCTAGTGAGTCTTCTCTGACCACAGTCAGGGATGTGACTAGCCTCATTAGCAAACAGAGAGCATTTTTAAGTGGATTTTGACCGACATAGTAAGGTTAATATGTAACTTTTTATTTCCATTTTGATCCATTTTAAAACATTAAATCCATTAATCCATTAAAAAACAGTGAAGGGGAAATACACATGAGATAAGCCTGGCGAATCCTCTCCGATTATGGACCAGGAAGGTGAGCAGTCTTGCTCTCGTGCAAAATGCATTGGAAAGTGAGTTACTGAAGAATCAGCTAGGTTAAAACATGGCATATTATAATTTAATCTTCCTTTTGATCCATTTCAAATACGTTCTAATTTTATTTTCTCCTTTCTTTCTGATTGTGGCTTTTGATCTTTTATTTTGTTATTATTATTAGTTTTTTAAAAATGTTTTTCTGTATATGAAATACTGGATAGATTAATCTATTGATACAGTAATGGGATTAATGGTTCCTTTTAGGTATGGCATGGGAGGTTGAGGGGAACCGGGTAGCTAATAGCACAGAATACAAGAATGAAGAAAATTCTCTAAAATTGATTTTGGTGATGATTGTACAACTCTTCTTGTTGCAACTGAACTGTTAGATTGTATACTATGAGAATTATAAGCCAATAAAATTGTTTTAAAAAAAGAAGTGGTAATTTAGGATTTAGTTCAAGAACATGCTTATACTGCCATAAATTTTACAGAGAAAGAGGGTTAACCAGAATTAATGAAACTATTTTGAAGAGATGCTTTCCTACTGTTATCATGGGTTAGCATTAATTTATTCCAGTTTATTGGTCAGAAAATGGGATATTTCTTTTTGATAGACTTTCATGTATGCCATCTTTCTTGGAATTTTGAGTTCTAGAAGATATTAAATACACAACTAGATGAAAAGAAGATAGAGGGCTGAGCCCCAGTGGTGTAAGTGGTTGAGTGCGGGACTAGTCCTGTGGGCTTGGCAGTTCAAACCCAGCGGCGGCTCTCAGGAGCAGTGCTGGGTAACTCCCACGACCACCAGAGGGCAGTGATTCCCCTCCACCAAAAAGAAAAGAAGATAGATTAGCCAATATCTCATTGATCTCCAAATTAGACAAAAATCCATATAATATGGTCACATCATCTCACTGAATATTCTTCTGGAATTCTTTGGGAGAGATGTGGGTGTGGAATATTTCCTCTGCCAAGGACTATTTGAATATTTATAATATAATTTGTAGGCCATACTTGTCAATTTTTAATTAACTCACCCATAATATGATGACTATCCATAGGGTTTTATAGTGACTAATTCCTCAGAAGTGGACAGTATTTTTTCCTTGTCGTCTGTTCTTAGCCTGGATGGTCTGCTGAAATCTGTCCTCTTTGGGTGACCCTGCTGGCGTTTGAAATACCAAAGATAAAGTTTTCAGGATCACAGAAACACAGGATGACAAACTGACAGACAAGTGATGGAAGACAGAAGAAAAATCGATGGCTTGAACTAAGGCGTTGACAAAGAATATTAAAAGTTCCATCGATAGCTACAAGAACACACAGGTCTGCTTTGGAAGGACAGCAGAAGCTCCTAGAGACTTTAGAGCTATTATCAGGAGAGACTTCTTCCTGGACAAGGACACCAGGCTTGGTAAAGTGAAGAGGCAGGGAAAAAGAGGAAGGCCCTAGATGAGATGGATGGACACAGGGGCTGCACAAGGGACTCAAACATCATAATAATTGTGAGGGCAGTGCAGGACTGCATGGTCTTTTGTTCTGAAGACCACTGAGTGGGAGTCCACGAGAAGGTACCTGACAGCAACAAATGTGATGACTGGAACTGCTTCTCTTTGGTGAAATGTATGATATTAGCTGGTGTTGATTTTTCAGGCTTTGCACAGCCCACAGGCCCGACCTTTCCCATCCTTAATTTATAGTGAAGAATAGGGCAGTGAATTGGGCAAGAAAGGAGCTTGGTGACTGACAGAAGAAAATGGCTCAGATTCTGTACTCTTTGAGATGGCCCAGCGACCTGCTCTAGTTGTGTGCAAGAGTCCCAGGAGTACTATACCCTGCTGTTTACCAGCTGTCAAAATATTGTAGGCATATCAGTTTGCCAAATTAAAAAAAAAGTAAAACCAAGACAAATATACATGTAAAATTTGATTAAAGTTTATGCAGCAAATTGGGTTTACACTCAATAACTTATATGTAGTTCAGTGACATTAGTTGTATTCTTTTTTGCAATGTGTCAAACTATTATTTCTATTCTGATTATTCAATTTTCAGTAGTCCAACTTCCTTGTACCCTAATACTTTCCCTTTAGCATAATTTCCGATGATGGATGATATTTTAAAGGAGCATGGTGCTAAATGCTTTGTATCTGATATGGTCAATTCTGGTCTCCATATTTTCTTTTATCCTCAAAGTGCCTGGAATGGTGTCAAGAATCTGAGGAAAAATAACTTGATGGGGAGTTAGGATGAGAAATGTAAGTAGAGTTGATCTGATAGTTTCTCATCTAAGAGGACCCATTTCCCCCCTGGGTCTCTTTACCTTGATGTTTCCATATGGTAGATTACAAAGATGGGACCAGAAGATTGGATAAATAAAAGTAATGCAAAAACAAATGTCTCAACAAAGAGTCAACAGAAGTCAGAATCTGGAATTGAGGAATGGATAATTTTTTTCAAAAGATAATCACAATGATCATATATATAAGCAAGCTAGTAAGAAGTTGCAGAGACTGAAAAAATAAATAAAAGAAAAAAGGGGGAAAACTGAAATTTGAAAAAGTAGCATTCATCAAACAATTATTCTGTTTATTTCCCACATAAAATAAAACACACATGACTGTTTCCTTCGATTCATTACTATGTTTCATTTTCAGACAGGAATGTGCCTCTGATACCAGAGGTTCTATTTTTTTTTATCTTGTGCTACTACAACAAAAAATATGGCAAACTGGTGGTTTGAAATAACACAGATTTATTTTCTCATAGCTGAAGTGGCCAGAGGTCCGAGTCCAGAGCACTGACTCTTGGGGTAAGTGTCTCTTCTGGCTTTGGGGGAACATCCTTGTCTCTCTCAACATCTGAAGGGCTGGTGCTCCTTGGAAATCTCCAGGTATCTTGGTACCAATCTTCCCTCTGGTATAGAAGGTACAAAGACCAAATTTGCTCGCTGCGGTAGCTGTTTTCTATTTTTTTTTCTCTTTTATATCTCAAAAAGATTGATTTAAAATACAAGGTTACCCTGTAGATTGTACCCTGCCTCATTAGCATACTGACTCCAGTCCTGCCTCGTTAACCTCAGGGAGGTTTGGATTTACCACACCTCGTTTAATTGCATCAGATAGAAAAATGGAGGATAATTGCAAAATAATGAGATTTATGGCTAGCCGAGTAGATACATACTGAAGGACATAGTTCAACCCATAATAGCCCCCAACAGCGGAAATATTCAAATTTCCTAGTTTGCTCTTTTGAATTTTCACACATGACTTGGTCCTTTGGAGGTGTTCTATTTACCCCATTTCTCCTGCTAATCAAACTGCTGGGACTTAGAGGTTATTAACGGTGGCCTACTTTTACAGTTCTGAGCTCAAACCTCAGGGTACCTCGTTGTATACAGAAACACATACTAGGGAAATGAGAGCAGTTCTGTCTTTTTACAGGGAAGAAATCATCCCTGTTAATTAGATGAAGAGTCTGAAAGGTACTTGGAGAATTGTTTGCAGCTCTCTTGTGAAATGTGATTTTTTTTTTTTTGTTAAGTCTTTGGAAGTGGAGACTCTAATTCAAGGTTTTCCTCTGTGAATTAGAGTTTTAGTTCTTTTCATTAATGAAAATTATATCTTTACAATCAAACCTCTAACTATAAATAAAAATCCTAGATCTCAAATGTAAATTTGAACAATCTAACCCTCTTCCCTTTGGGGAGATGATTTGGGGATTCACAGAGCTGAAATATCTCATGAATGGAACTCAACTTTTCATTAGGTATCTGCCATTTGTGGATCGTCCTGGTTAGATACAATCACAGTTTGGAAAAGGCTGTTTGTGTAATGATACTCTGCTCTAGATTCTGGACTTGAACTCATTTAGTGCCATGTAGGGCTGCAGAGTTGCTGATTTGTAAGGAGCGTATTGCCATTTTGCCAATTGGAAGAATTGTTTTGGGATACCAAAAGGACTTACTTTGTTTCCTAAAAAATAGGGAAGAGTTTATTTTTGACTTGAACCTGGGTTCTAATACCTTCTCAGACTCTTCTGTTTTGAAACCTTAGAAAACTTATTGCTTTAGTCCTTATTATAATCCTTTGTGCACTGTACTATCTGAGACTTTACTTAGTAGGTACTCAGTAAATGATGGCTATTATTATTATTCAAGTATTAATCAATTATTTGACTATTATTTTGAGTCTGAAATCATCTGATGTTCATGTACAGCTCCATTTTTGACTCAGATATTTAAGTGGTCGGTCAGTCATTTGGGAAAGATAATCTTACTTTGTCTTTAATTTAGTCATGTATGTATTCTCAGGGGGAGAGAATTAAGTTACATTTTAATACCAATTACTCACACTGATGGCTGTCTCCCTTCCCCGATGTTTTATATTGTTCTTCCCCTGTAGAGGGGTGTATGGTTATGTGTCCATCATTGATTGGCTTCCCCTTTCTCCCTTCTTCTCCCCCTTTCCCCTCTCCCCTCCCACTCCTGTTCACGGACTCTGTGTCATGAGCTCACATCCCTTTCTATACCTGTTTACATGTTCCAGTCTAGTCTGAATTGAGAAGCAGCACTGGGGTCATGGTAGTGGGGGGCAAGGAAGCCCCAAGGAACCAGAGGAATATAGTATGTCTCATCAATGCTTTATGCACCCTGGTGACTCATCTCTTCCCTGTGGCCCCTCTCTAGCGAGACTGTTTCACTGTCCACAGATGGGCTTTTGAACTCTGCTTTAGCCTGCCTCATTATGTTTTTGTTTGTTATGTGTCTGCTAATGCCTATTATCTGGTCCCTATGACTCCTCATGATCACACAGGAGGTATGTTTCTTCCATGTGGACTTATTGCCTCACTGCTGAATGGTGGCTTGTGTAACTTCAATCCTTTAAGACCCCAGATGCTATATCTTTTAATAACTGGGCACCTGCCTTCTTCACCACGTTTGCTTATGCACCCCTTTTGTGTTGGGAAGGTGACTATCTCAGACTACCAATTGGTTAGAAAAAAGTCTCGTATGAACAGAGGCCCAAAGTCCAACCCTACCTCAGTGTGAGAGATGAAAATAATAATAATACATAATTTATCAGGGAGGCATGAGAGTGGGGGGGGCGTGGAGAGGGGAAGAGCTGGACTCAAGGGCTCAATAGAGAGTAAATGTCTAGAAAGGAGTGAGGACAATATATGTACAGACATGCCTGATTCAATTATGTATGGATTGTGATAAGAGTTGTACGAGCTCCCAATAAAATGATTTTTTTAAAAAAAGACTCATTACTTCTGTGGACATTTCATTCCTGTGAGGTAGTTATTTACCTAATGTTGCCATTCTTTGTAAATCCTGACAAATGATTAGGTGGAAGCATTCAGAAGACGCTCAGGAAGGAGTGGTAAGTTTCACCTTTTCTCCCGGTATACGAGTGCCATCTCAGAGAGAAAGAATCCAATGACCATTAAGAAAGAAGATCCATCAACGGAGTGAGTGTGAGATCCTTACCTGAAAATACCAGAAGCCACAGCACTGAGATTGAGATGGAACAGAATAGTCATATTGAGACTATGGGGCAGAGCATAGGAGCAGGACTTGGGAAAGCAGAGGCTACGGGATAATTTGGCTCTAGGGCTGAGGACCAGAGTGAAACATACCTGCCAGCTTGGCTGAAAAGAGACACTGTGGACCAAAGAACTGTATCCTTAACATTTTGAAAGGTGTTAGTTTCCCTAATTATCTCCATTATCATGAGTATTGTCTATGAGTTCTGTGTGACCATTACAATGAATTATCAAACACAGTAGAGAAGTAGTGTTTCCTGAGAGGGACAGTTGGTATCTGAATAGAGTAAATATGGAAGAAGGGTAGACACATATCTGGTCACATATCTTGTGGCAGAAGGGTGTAAAGCTGCATTCTCCTTTTCCCTATTGAGGTAGGAGGAAGTCCAGTGTGACCCCTAAGCCATTTTTATCACCCCCGAATATACTTTTCACAAGAGAGAATTGAATTTTGCTACAGCTTGATTTTTTTCTGTACTGTGGCAGCACATACAAGAAAGATTATTGATTTGTCCTTTTCATTCTGTATGCTAGACCCAAACACAACACACAAGTAAAAAGTATTGCTACAAAACCATAGGGACATTTACTAAACAAAAATCTTAAGACACAAAGGTATTGTTTACAACAGATCCACTATATAGGGCTATATACTTCAAAAGGTAGGTTTTCCATTTCTCCTATCCTTACTCAAAGAAATCTCCACTCTGATTTTCACCAGTCAAAATGGCAGGTATGTGGCATTCTCAAGAACTGAAGCCATGTTTCTTTTAAATGCTTCTTGAGTTTGAGGAACAGAAATAAATCTGAATATCTTTCCTCCCACAGGAAATCTATTTTCCTTCTTTTGCCTTTCTCTGTTTAGCCAATGAAGCTGACTTCTGTGTGGACATAGTGGACTCCTCATATAGATAGTTGCTTGTCTCAGTACAAGTCTTTAATGCCCCAGATACTATTCTGATTGATTGTGGGACACCGTCTACTTTCTTCACCACACTTTGCTGTAATACCTTATCTTCAGCGATCATTTCATGCAATTGAGTATTGAGCAGGGTTGTGATGTAAGAACTGATTGTTCGTAAGTTGGAACTAGGATTTAGTGCAAACCAAAATCCCTTCCTGGATCTGTACTTTTATTTTTTATTTGCTGTACCTTTGGATTTAATACATATTTCAAGTCCTTACATAGTTAAATCATGTAACAAAATTGCTCCCATAACCAATCTCCAAACATACTTTCCTGTTCAGGATGTCTTGACATCATCTCCCTCTTCTACCCTCCCCCAATCTTATATTCCCCTTCTCCCCATCCCCCTGTTATATTTTCTTTCCATATAGGCTCAACTGGAACTTTCCTTTTTTTTTTTTTTTTTTGGTTAAATCATTTTGTTGAGGACTCATACAACTCTTATCATAATCCGTCCATCTATCCATCCAATGTACAGGACATTTGGACATTTGTTGCCATCATTCTTTTCAAAATACTTTCTACTTGAGCTCTTGGTAACAGCTAATCATTCCCCCCACCTTTTCCCTGCCCCTCCCTTATGAATCCTTGATAATTTATAGATTATTATTTTTCATGTCTTACACTGACCAATGTCTTCCTTCACTCACTTTTCTGTTGTCCATCCCCATACGAGGGGGTTATATGTAGATCATTGTGATTGGTTCTACCTATCTCCCCCCACTTCTCCTTACCCTCCTGGTATGGCTACTATCAATATTTGTCCTGAGGGGTTTGTCTGTCCTGGATTCCATGTATTTCCATCTCTTATCTGTATCCATTTACATGGTCTGTTCTAGCCAGATTTGTAAAGTAGAATTGGGGTCATGATAGTGTGGGGGGAGGAAGCATTAAAGAACTAGAAGAAAGTTGTATGTTTCATCAATGCTATACTGCACCCTGACTGGCTCATCTCTTCTTTGTGACCCTTTTGTAAGGGGATGTCTAGTTGCTCACAGATGGGTTTCCACTCTCCCTCATTCACAATGATATATATTTTTTTGTTCTGGGTCTTTGATGTCTGATACCTGATCCCATTGACATCTCGTGATCACACAGGCTGGTGTGTTTCTTCCTTGTGGACTTTGCTGCTTCTCAGCTAGATGGCCGCTTATTTATCTTTGTGTTTATAAGACCCCAGATGCTATTTCTTTTGATAGCCGGGCACCATCAGATTTCCTCACCGCATTTGCTTATGCACCTACTTTGTCTTCAGTGATAATGTCAGGAAGGTGAGCATCAATGAATGTCAAATTGATAGAACAAATTGTTCTTGCTTTGAGGGAGTACTTGATTAGAGGCCCAATGTCCATCTGCTACCTTAATTCTAAACCTATGAATATGCACACATAAATCTATTCATCTGTTCTTGGGGTGTTCTCAAAACCCAGGTGAAACGGGAAAATTTCCATAGTCAGTTTATTGTCTTGTTTTAGCTGCTGATTTTGGGTTTCTTCGTTGTCTCTTCCCATAGATATGGTCGTTTTAATTCTATGTGTTCAATCTGGTGAAGTCTGCATGTATAGTTGTCTTTTGCATTAAGGTAAAAAGTATTTTTGATGAAGAAATTGTTAATCTGTGATTAACAGATCATGATTAACAATCATGTGATTGCCAGTTTCTATCACCAAGACCATATTGTCCAATTACTGTAACTTCCTCTAATGTCTGCATTCCAATTACCAATAATTGTCAACACATCTTGATTGCATATTTAATCAATTTGACTGAGGGCATTGGTAGATTTATTGGACTTCATCATTATTTTTGGTGGTTGATATATAAATTTTAACAGTAGTTATATTGATTAGATTTTCTAGAAGTTGAATGGATATAATCCTATCACAAAGTTGTTTTACTTTAAGATCGATATTGGAATGCTCTTTTTGACAATGGATGCATTCCATTCCTCTTGATTGTGTCATTTTGGGGATATTAAACCATATATTTTTCTGATTCAAAATGGCCAATGCTAGTCCATTTTGGTTCACTAACATCTACAATATCAATCTTTATATATTTCATTTCATTTTTTGATGAGTTAGCTACTTTCCTAAATTCATACTTCCAACTTACCATTACTAATTGATGTTTTTAGCTCTTAGTTATCATTTTGACCCCTTTCCCATTGGCAAATGAAGGTCCTGGAACTATAAATTTTGAAATGGGAGGCCTGGAGTCATATTTTGATTGCCTTCTGACCAGAAGGGCCCGTTATCATTCACTGTACAGGAATCTCATGGATCAGAGGACGTGTTCCATTCCTGGATCTTGCTCGTAATGAAATCGCTTCTCCTGTTTCTCAAAGGGAACATTTTATATATAACAGGATGGCATGTCAATGAATCCTGTTCACACTTGCTCACAGGTGATTTTGTTCATGTCATTCCAGAATTTCTTACTAGACCTACACAGTAACCTTTATTTGATGTGATAAAAAAATCTGTAGTGTGATTTAACCACATCGTATTAAAAACCTTTTAATTGAGGAATATTTAAAACATAGAGAATAGTATAGTAAATTCTATATTTATCACCCAATTTGAACAATTATCACCTGAAGACCAATCTGGTTTCATTTAAAACAAAGCAAAAACTCTCCACAGAGCTCCCAATCTTAAACAGTCTAGACTTACTTTAGCAGAACAATTGGGTCTAGAAAACATCCTAAGCCTCGTCCTGTGATACTCTTTAATTCTGTAACCCAAAAGTGAGGTAACTTTTTAAGCAAAATAACAGATTAGTCCACACAATAAATGTCATTATCCCTGTGTGTGGTACTCTAAAACTATCTGTATGAGATCAAAAGGTCAACAATTATTATAAAGCAAAGATTAAAATATGAGGGAACAGAGAAAATAGAACAATCAGAATGAAATTAAAACAAATGTCATTTTAAAGTATGTTACTAATATTACTAAACAATTTGCATAGAAATTGCCAAATAATGTACTGTATAAGCTTTCATGAGAAGTGAAATAATATTAACAAATAAACAAGCTTCTATCCCACAACTCTGGATTTTTAAATAAGTTCCATAAACAGATGTTTGTATTTTTCTAAAAGAGAAATTAATTAAAACATAAACAGTAAACAACCACAATACCATTATCATAGTAAAAATAATAAAATTTCTCACTATGAAGACATATGTCCATATAGTACTTAGTTCTTACCATTTGTTTTATATGTTTTACAAAAGTTTGTTCAAGTAAGGAGCCAAATGAAGGACATATTTTTTAAATGGATTTTGTCTTTTAAGACTTAATTTCTCTTCCAATAGCCTCAATACAATCTATACATTGAAGAAACTAGTGAATTACATAATATAGCATTTTGTGAACTTTCATAATTGTATTGAATAAGTGTTTTCAAACACACTCCATTTTCTCCTGTATTTAGTGTAAACTGATACATGGAACACGAATGGAAGACATATGTAATTGTTTGCTACCATAAAAATGCATAGCCTCGGAAACCCAGGGTGCCCTCTATTCTTTCTCATCATGACTGTTGGTGTTGGGTGCTAGTGAGTCTGATGGAAATCACAGCAACGCTGTGCACAACAGAAAGAACCGGTACCCTGAAATGCACCATTCCCGCAATTATCGGCACAATTTAACCCATCGTTGTAGTCACTTTGCCGATCCATTTTTTAGGATCTTCCTCTTCTTTGTTGTCTCTCTACTTCCCCACGCATGATGTCTTTTTCTAGGCACTGATCTTTCCTGATAAAATATCCAAACTATGTGAAACAAAGTGTCGCTATCCTTGATTTTAAGGAGTCTTCTGGCGGCACACTTTGCAAGGCAGATTTGCTTGTTCTTTTGTCAGTCCATGACACTTTAATATTCTTTGTCGACACCTTAATCCAAATGCTTTAATTCCTCTTCACTCTTTCTTATTCGCTGTCCAGCTAGCAAAGGCATATGAGGCAATTAAAAACACTATGACTAGGTTCCAGCACATTTTAGTCCTCCGAGTAACATCTTTGCTCTTCAGTACTTTAAAGAGGTGTTGTGCAGAAGATTTACCTAATGTAGCATACTATTTGATCTGCTGACTACTGCTTCCCCAAGTATTGATTATGGACTTAGTTATGGTGAAATGCTTGTCAACTTCAATTTTTTCTATGCTTATCATGATGTTGCCTTGTTTTGTGGATTTTGATGGTTATGTGTCGGGCAGTTCTAATCTCCAGGTCAGCAGCTCAAAGCCACCAGCCACCCCAAGAATGAAAGACAAGGTAGAGGTAAAAATCTAGGAAACTCTCAGGGCTAGTTCTACCCTGTTCTATGAGTGGAAATTGATGATGGCAGTGAATTTGGTTTGGGTTTGAAGCATACAGGTAGAGCATAGTTCTGGGAAGAACTATCTGTGGCAGTCATCGACCTGTGTCAACTTCAGCACTGGGAATGTATGAGTGGAGTCTAGCCTATCAATCTGGAGCTAGCCAATGAGGCCTCTATGTGGGCATGGTTTTCTCCTGAGAATTCTGGGAAGTCTCATGGTATTTCCCAATTGGAGGAGAGAGACTTGACTCAGTCTCTTGGAGAGGATCTATTGACATGATATTGACCCTGAGTCCTGGAGACTGGAGAAGTCAGAGGAGAAGCCACAGGGGCTTATCATGATGGAAACAGACCTCTGGGCCCAGAGAAGTCGCGTAGAAACGCCTACCAGTACTAAGATGTTTGGGAGGCCATGTGGAGACCCTTATTAATGTTGAGATGCTTCAACCACTACTGGATACTGCTGATGGACCCTGAACCCTGAACTCTGGAAATGAGGAGCCATGGGGAGACCCTTGCCAGTACCGGGATGCTTCTACTACTTCTACTGCTTCTACTGCTGCTGGACACACAAGACTCTGCACCCACTGGCCTGTGATTGTTCTAGTGTCATTGCATGTGCTTCATGAGTTGGAAGAAGACTTTATAGACTAGTATTGGACTTAATGGGCTAATATTGGACTTATGACCTTGGACTGGACTAGGTGGGATGCTTTCTCACTGTTCTGTTTCTCTCATATATAAACCTTTCTCTTATATGCATATGTGTTTATGGATTTGTTTCTCTAGTCTACCCAGATTAACACACTAGCTGTGTCTGAAAAGGAGGATGGAGGAGAGGCTTGTCTGTTGCCTGTCTCCTGGCAATAGGGAAGTCAAAGGACCTCCTTACTCCCACATCCTGACTTGCCATTTCTTACACCTGCCCATCATACCATTTTCTTTTTATTTAGGTAGTTCAGAGGATATTTTTGACAAACAAAGGAGTCTGTTACAAATTTTTATCTCAATAGGCATTACATGAAAAATTAAAAAAATTAGTTCCTGTTCTGACTCTGGTAAAATGTAGGTTAAAATTTCCCAAAGTGATCTAGATCGCCAATTCCCCAAATTATATATGTCAAAGTAGGAATTGTGTGGAATTCCTTGGAAAAGTATTTCTTGAAAAAAAACAATGTAGAATATATTTCCTAAAATTTTTCTATTTTAGAGTGTCACTAAGCATGTTATCACAAAAGCATCTGGGAAATTACACTGAAAATAAGTAAATCTAACCTGGTTCAGTGACACAGTTTCCTTGACTACAAAACCATTAGTACTGCTGTCCTGGGTTTCTAGAGTTCTAAGGTACACTTTCAGAAAAGGCTGCATGAGCTAATGTCTAGATGGTCTCTAACTCTCAATATCTGATTGCAATGACAATCATTCTATTAGATAATAGTTATATTAAATGAAGCATTGTCTTTTTCCTTTCCACATGGATTATATTTTTCCTGTTTCTCTTTCTCTGTTCATTCAATGAAGCTGCCTTACTTTGATCCCAATACATTAAAAAGATCATATTCTTGACTTCAGATTTGATGGGGTATCTTGTTTCAGTAATGTTTAATGAACCCTTGATAAAAGTAGGACAAGCATTGCTGAAGCTGACTCTTAAGAAAATGATGTAGTGTTTGACTAGGAGATAATAATTTAGAAGGGTGAGTTTAAAGGAATACTAGAAATTAAGACTTAACTAGGTCCTACATTAGAGAAAGGTATAGAAAATGAATGAATGTAGTTACCCATGATTAATTGGGAGGGTTTAAACTCCAATGCATGCATTTAGCATCATTGGGATTTGGGTTTTTGGACAAGGGGACTATCTAAGCTTTGTCCTGCCACTAATTGGGTCACCCATAGCAAATCATACAGCTCATTGGCCATAGATTTTTTTTATTTTTAAAATGATAGTATTTCACTAAATAATTCTTCAGATCTTGTTCTGTTCTAAGTCAATGATTCCTATGAAACTTGTTTTAAAAGCATTGGTGATTTTTACACTATTACTATAAAGAGAGACAAAATCAAAATGACCTGAACTATTTTCTTCTTTGTAAGTATATTTATAATCCAAAGAAGCAATGTACCTTAAAATACAAGGCAGGGACTTTCCTGGGGGTTGATAATATGCTCAGGGAATATAACATGATTTGGGCACAAAAATTAGTGGCCAACCAAACCCCAAACCTGCTTTGGTTGAGACCATTCTGACTCAGAGTGACCCAATAGGCTAATAGAGAACTGCCCCACTGAGTTGGCTGTGCCTTTTTTGGAAGCAGACCACCACATCTTTCTCCCATGGAGCAGCTGGTGCATTTGAAGCACTAATTTTTGGGTAGCCGTCAGGCCCTACAACCACGGCACTCTCAGGATTCCTTACTGATGTGTAGCAGCAAGAAATCTAACATCACCGGGAAAATATGCAAGAGTGCTAAGTATTAAGAATATTTTTCTCCCCAATGAGGAAAAAATAATTTAAAGCAATTATTAACATTTGACAACACAGAAGAAATTCTCCATGTGAATAATTTTTGATTATTTCTATAGATCACTGAAAATAGGAAACACATAAATAGGTAACAGCATGGAAAGCATATAGACTCTGGGACAAGTAGATCAGTCTAGATCACTGTCAACACTCTGAAGTAGACCCTGTGGGCAGGCTGGGATATCACTTCACATTTTTATTTTCCGCTCCCAGCATGTTCTTTGACTTACCTTTTTCTTTTTAATTGCATTCCCGTCTTACCCAAGCCAAAAGCTTTACAGCGACTGTGCTTTTCGTTTCATGCAGTCTGCTCGCAAATAGAGCATGTCTGCGTCCCTTTGTGGCAAAGAATGACAAAAAGTTTAACTTTGATTCTGTGACAAAGTAACTACAAACCCAGCAAAACTTTATCATTGTCCCTCACAAAGTAGGCTCTCTGATCATGACTCTGCCCAAGGCAAATCTTTAAAACTCCTTAATGATACCTACTAGCCCTTAGCAATCATGGATAAATAACCTTTAGCATCCTCTTCTAAGGAAGAACCCCTTACAACTTGAGGATATCAGAACGAGTCCAAATATTCGTTGGTAATACAAAGAACGACAATTTTTTCTCACCCCAGGCTTGCAAAACAACTACACAAAGCAGCCATGAGCAGTGTCCACTTTTAATATGGTATTTGCAATTCAAATGTTTCCTTTTGCAATTTTAGTCTGCAATTGCAAACTCCATACTCCCAACTTGCTTGTCACATCCTCGGGGCTTTGTTCTGCCAAATTGTTGGCTCACCACTTTTCATAGTAATTTATAGAACCCAGTTCACCGTGTGTCACCACAGGTTATAAATGAAAATGAAAACAATTTGCTGTTAAGAAATCTTTCTGAAACAAAATGCAAATAACATGCTGAAACAAACAAAGGCTATTTTAAAAGAGCAGTGCCATATAATTATAGGGGTTGTATTACAGTAAATGTCACTTTCTCTCTCACTGCCTGAGTCAGAGGGTATTATTCTGTATTTAAATATAAAAATACCTTTTCTCAGGTACTCATCTGTTTCTGCTTTTAGAAATCAATTGGTTTCAAACCTGAGACTGTAGTGGGAGTGGAAGTCTTGAGGTTATTACCATGGGTCTCTGAATCCATTTGTATGCCAAGTATTGCCAGTCATCTGAATAAATCTGCCTTATGCATTTGTAAGCCATTATTTCTTAAAATAGCCAATGCTGGTATTAAACCAATTTAAAACTGAAGTGAAATCATGATACACTTTTTTTTTCTGGTAAGCACTTTTTCAATCAACAGATTCTCAAATATTGTCTCTATCAAGTGGATATTTAAAATGTAAATCTAAAGGGGAGTTTCCCATACTCATAGTTGTGAATCACTTATATGTTGAATAACATTTACAATTAAATTAGTAGTTTAAAAATTCACTTTAAGTTTCAAACATTCTTTTTTTTCTTTAACAATTTTATTAGCCCATCATTCACAATGTTCGGTAGTTCAATCATGTTAAGAAGAGTTGTAGGATCATCACCACAATCAATGTTAGAACATTTTCTTTGTACTGATACGCATTATCATTAGCTCCCCATTTTCTCACAACCTTCCCTGCAAAACCTCCAAGAAACCACCAATCCAATTACTGCTTCTATAGATTTGCCTATCATGGGTTTCATCTACAGAAACCATCTAAAAAGAAAACAACAAAAAAGCTAACAGCAATTTCAAAGGAAAACAGAGAAAGACCCCAATCAAAAAGACAGCAGAAAATATTTTCAAAACTAGAACAAATTTAAAGTGGGTCAAAGGGAGGATCAAATGAAATAATGTTAACTTTTAGCGACGAGATCTGTAGTAATTCACTTTCCAAAGCATTTTCCATGATAACAAGGCTGGTCACATCCCTACTCTATGATTAGAGAGGATTCACCAGAGACTGAATTCATGTGGTTTTCCCATTCACTTTTATTTTCAAACATAATTTTCTTTTTTTTTTTTTAAGGCATCACTGCCCTCAGGTGGTGGGAGTAAGAGGACCAGCCTTTGCTCCATGGAGCTGGAATCGAACCTCCATCCCAGTGGGCCGCAGTCCCGCACACAACCACTATGCCACTGGTGCTCAGCCCAAACATAATTTTCTTAAGGCAAGATATCTTAATATGTTTATGAATTACTATGAATTGCTTGCAAAGCTGTGAATAAACATAAGTTCATATTTTTTCCTAAAGAGAGAGCATATAGCATCATTTAGCTAATTTTAAAAAAGGTTTGTGACCATAACAAGATTGAGAACTTCAATATGAGAGGAGGGGATGACTAGGAAGAGTGAGTAAACACCATATTCCTTTGGCATGTAGTATAACCAAAATAAGAAATTTTAGTAACCATAAGTGTATTAAAAAAAATAAAGCCTTTATAGATCACCTTTGTAGGACACAATGGCATATTTCAATATGAAATTAAATATACTTTGAAGACTGAGTACTGGCATGAAATATTATTTCAAATTCTTTAAAAAGTCAATTCACTGAAAATAAAATTTCATAGTTGTCAAATTTCAAACAACTAACACAAATAGGTGTCTGGCTGCTAAAAATGTTCCCCTTAAAACTAGGCACATTGGTACCAAGTGATTATAAATTTAATTTACCTTTGTTTCAATATTTTGCTCTAATAACCAATTCAATATATATTACCATTTACTTAATACCATTTGTAAACCTAAAAATCTCAGAAAATAAAAATATGATTGTATATTCTTTGAAAATTGAGAATTAGTTTTGAGAAAATAAAACATATAGGCATATGTTTAATGCTTTTCTCACTCTTTTTCTTATGCCTCATGCGACATTGAGACCTTAGATTCTAGAGACATACATAAGATCTCAAATAAATTGACAAAATAATTTGTTCAGAGAGAGGTTGCCCATTCTGAATGTCTAGGTACTGATGTCCAAAGTGAACTATGAGGATACAGCACTTCATTTTCATGTATTAAACAAGATTGTGCTATGTCGGTGTGTCAAATAGTAAGTTTAAGCTTTTCAAATATCACAGAATTTTTGAATAATCCCTTTCTATTTGAGAACTCACATATTACATTCCTAATCAGGTAATATCATTTCAGCAATGACTTTTGTTAAAGAGTTAGTATATTTTATATTTCTAAAATTTTATTTGAGTGGAGTGGGGGAACTAGTTTCGGGGATCTGCTTGTGACTTCCTCTCTGGAGTGTGAACTGCGGGTGTTGGGGGTGGGGTGATGCATTGGACAGTGTGCGATGTGGGGAGGTAATAACAATTTGTAAATTATTAGGGGTTCATGGGGGAGGAAAAGGGATGAGGGGAAATATGGGAAGCTGGAATTAAAAAAAAAAAGAACTAGAGGAAAGAGGGAAAGAAGAGTTTATGCCGGGGGCTCAAGTAGAAAATGTTTGGAAATGAATGTGGCAACATGTGTACAAGTGTGCTTCATATGAATGATGTATTGAATTTTATAAGAGCTGTAAGATCCCCAAATAAAATCTATATTAAAAAAACTTTATTTGTTGAGATAAAATTCATTTGCAATCAAATGCACAACTATTAAATGTATAATTCAATGAATTCTGACTAATGTATATAAATAATAAAACAACTTGAATATACAATATATCCTCTCTAGACATATACTCAATATGTATGCTTTGTAATTAGTCATAGAAACTGGACTATATTAAGAGGAACTTGACATCAGGTTTTGAGGAGCGCTTGTTAGTAATATTTGGAATGCCAATTTCACCACCTTGGTACTGAAATCATGGTGCACTTGAAATGTTTTCTGATGTTTTCTATGTTTTTAATATAGATTGCACCTCAATGTGAAGAGAATGCAAAGCAAAAATAACAAAATGCAAAGCCTCTCAAATAGAGAAAAAATTGAAGCTTGGCAAGGATTTCATTTTACTTGTATCCAAAATCAGTGCTCATGGGAGCAATAGTCAAGAAATAAAATGGCACATTGCACTGTGCAAATCTGTTGTATAGAATGCCTTTAAAGCATTAAAAAGTAAATGTGTAACTTTGAGGACTAAGGTGTGCCTGACACAAGCCATAGTATTTTCAATCATTTCATATGCGTATCAAATATGGATGATAAATAAGGAAGACTAGAGAAGATTTGATGTAACTTGAACTATTATTGTGATGGTGAAGATTATTGGCAATATTTTTGGTGGCTAGCAGCTGAGGATGAAGATCCAGAGGCCACTAGTATTTTGGCTAAATATAGAAAAACTTGATTTTCTTAAACTTGGGAAGAAGTCCAGTTCCCAGAGTAGGTTATGCTCTGGGCTGATAACCCCAAGGCCAACAGTTTGAAACCACCTATTGCAACACATTAAAAAGATAAGATTTTCTGCTCCTGGAAAGATTTGCAGTATCAGAAACCCTAAAGGGCAGTTATTCTCTGTCCAATGTTATAACAGTGACCCAGAAGTAACACAATGGCAGTGCTTTTCTTGGTTTTTAAAACACAGGGTTGTCCATGGCTTCTTGTGAGTTAACCCAGTACAGCCCTATTCTTGTGAGTCCACAAAAACCCAACCAGCATCCAACTTACCCTCCAAATAATATTATACTGATTGATGAAGGAAAGAGTTAAGCCACAGGAGGATGAAGTGATATGGCAATTGAATAGTGAAATTAGCTGCAGGCATTTCAAAGAAACATTCCAACAAGTCTCCCAGAAGAGCCAGTGCTCTTCAACTCCCTGGAAAATGGTCCCTGGCTCCTCTAAAACAACACAACACAAACAGCAGTCGGTCACAATTACTTCAGTGAAAAAACAAAAACCAAAGCAGAAGATGTCCTGAACCTAATGATATGCATAGACTAAGCAGACATTGATCTGCCACAGGAAGAAATTTTCAGAATGCTGCTTTGAGTCATACAGGATATGAGGGAAACAATACAGAAAAAGGATGAAATGAAAGAGGAGATACACAAGTCCATACACCAAAGAGAAATATATGAGCTTATAGTAGAGATAACAAAAGTCAGTAGCAGACTCATAGACTTGGCCAGACTTCTTGACCAAAGGACAGCCAAGAAGATTATAACAAATACAAACAAAAATCTAATAAGCTGAAGCTCATTAGAGATGCTGAAGAAAACCTAAGAACTGTGTCTGGTGCTATGAAGAGGAACAACATCAGAATAATTTGATTACAAACACACATATGCACAACACACTGATAAGAAAGGAAGGTAGGAAAACACCCAACCCAAAAGTTATAAGGGGACATCACATATTCCACAGATGGAGATAATAACCCTGAATATCAGTGGATTGAAAGACATTAAAAGATTAAATGTAACAGGCTGGCTTAGAAAACACAGCCCATCAATCTGCTGCCTACAGGAGACACATTCAAGACTATAGATAAAAACAGGCTAAGAGTCCAAGGTTGGAGAAAGGCATATCAACAAACAGCAATTGGAAAAAAGCAGGGGTAGCAATCCTAATTGCAGATAAAACTAATCTCAAAGTACAAATCATAAAAAGAGATAAGGGGGAGTGCACTATATAATGTTCAAAGGGATGATAGGTAAAGAACTGCTAAGCATTTTAAACATATTTTCCCTGAATGAGAGACCCGCTGAATACATGAACCAAATGCTCCAAAAGATGAAAAAAGAAATCACAACCTCAACAATTATAGTAGGTCACTTAAATACACCACTCTTTGAGAATGATAGAGCAGAGGAAAAGAAACTTAGCAAGGAGGCTAGAGAGCTAAACACTATAATCAGACAATTTGACCTACTATTTACAGAGATTTTCACCCAAATACAAAAAACAATCACATTCTTTTCATGATCATATGGCACAAATTTGAGGCTAGACCATGTTCTGGGGGGTGGACAAATCTGCATAAATTTAAGCACATTGATATCATACAGACATTTCTCTCAGACTACTGTGCCATTAAGACTCTAAATCAACAAAGGAAGGTGAAGAAAACAAGAGCAAACAATTGGAGGATGAATAACTCTTTATTGCAAAAGGGTTGTGTTCTGGCCCAGAACAAAGATGAAACTAAGTAATTTCTAGAAACCAATGAGAATGAGAACATGGCATACCAAAACTTATGGGGCATAGCTACGGCAGTTATCAGAGGACATTTCATAGCAATACATGCACACCTGAAAAAGGAAGAGAGACTTATGATTGATATGCTGGCATCAAATTTACAGGACAGTCCTACTAATAGCAAAAGAAATAATAAAAATCAGGGCTGTGTTTCAGAGGAGGGAAAATAGGAGCATTATGGAAAAAAATTAATGCTGCTAAAAGTTGTTTCTTTGAAAGGATAAAAAGGATTGACAGACCGCTGGCCAATCCACTCAAAGAAAGGAGGGAACGCATTTCAATAGCAAGTATTAGGCATTAAAGAGGGGACATTACAACAGATCCTAATGAAATCAAAAGAATAATCACAGTATTATGAAGGACTGTACTCCAATGAATTCAAACACTTGGAAGTAATGGAAAAATTCTTGGAAAAATAATCCTTCCCTAGATTATCCCCGATGGATGTCAAGAATGTCAACAGACCCATAGCAATAGAAGAATTAGACAAGTTTATCATGGATTGCCAACAAAAAAATTTCCCTGCACCAGATAGCTCCACAGGAAAATTCTACTAAGCTTTCTGGGAAGAACTGACACCAATCCTACACAAACTCTTCCAGAACATAGAAAAAGATAACTAACTCTCAAATTCCTTCATAGAATAACTCTAACTTCAGAGTATAACTCTGATACCAAAATCAGCCAGGGATATCACAATAATCAAGAACTACAGACCAATATCCTTAATGAACATTGATGTGAAAATCCTTAACAAAATACTGGCCAATAGAATACAGAAGTGTAGGGGCTGAGCCCCGGTGGCATAGTGGTTGAGTGTGGGACTGCCACACTGGCTTGGCAGTTTAAATCCAGCAGCAGCTCTCCAGGAGCAAGGCTGGGTAGCTCTCAAGACCATCAGAGAGCAGTGATGTTTCCCCCCCCCAAAAACAAAAACAAAACAAAAGAATACAGAAGTATATAAAACAAATAATTCACCATGACCAAGTGAGAAAAATACCAGGGATGCTGGAATGTTTCAACATACAAAAGACCATTAGTATCATTCATACATTGACATAAAAAAATTATCAGAACCCCATATAATATTGATAGATGTAGAAAAAACATCTGACAACATCCAATGCCACTTCCTATTTAAGACATTCAAGAAGATAGGAGCAGAGGGAAAACTTAAGATAATACAAGCTATTAATGAAAAATGAGCAGCTCAAAGTCAATGGAGAAAAGACAATCCCACTGAAAAAGGGGATCAGACAAGGATGCCTCTTGTCCCCCTTCTTATCTAATATCCTACTGGAGATTTTAGCTAATAGATTAAGGCAAAGAAAAGAGATAAAAAATATTTTCCTGGGAAGGAAGAGGTCAAACTATCATTATTTGTTGATGATATGATTTTATGTATGGAAAATTCCAAAAGCCCCACAAGAGGAGAACTGGAAGCAATAGAGGAATATGACAGAGTGGCAAAATCAACAAACAGAATTTTACTGGAAAACTACACACATCAGATAAGACCACAGAAGAGGAGATTAAAAGATGGTACCCTCCACAACAGCCAAGCACAACTTGAAATATCCAGAGATATACCAGACAACAAGACAAAATGATTTATTTGAGAAGAACAGCAAACACTTTTAAAAGAAACCAAGATGACCTCAATAAATGGAAGAATATCCCATGCTCATGGATTGTAAGATTCAATATAATAAAGGTGTCAGTTCTCTCCACAGCACTATATAAGTTTAACACAATCCTGATACAATTACCTTCATCTTTCTTGAAAGAAATGGAAAAACAGATTACCAACTTCATCCTGTAGAGGGAAGGAGTCCCAAATTTGCAGAGAACTCCTCAAGAAGATAGATACAGTAGGATAACTGTCTTTACCTGATTTTAGCACATATTTTACAGCCACAGTGGTCAAAACCACATGGTAATGGTATAATGATAGATGCTCAGATCAATGGAAAAGAACAGAAAACCCAGATATAAAATCATCAGCATACAGACAACTGATCTTTTATAAAGGGCCCCAAAATATCTTCAACAAGTAGTGCTGGATTATCGACCTACAGAAAAATGAAGCAAGACTCTTATTTCACTTCGTGCACAAGAATAAACTCAAGATGGATCACAGACTTTGAGATAAAACCCACAACTCATAGGGTCATTAATGAAGGAATTGGGACCACCTTAGAACTTTGGTACAGAGAATATGTAGGCTATCAGAAATAGGGAAGGACACAGATACAGCTGAGTCACAAATAGAAGTGGGATATACTGAAGATAAAAACACCTGTGTACCTCAAAATAATCCACCAAGAGAGTAATAAGAGGGCCTATGGACTGGACGAACATCTTTAGCAATGACATCAAACAAAGATATTATTACTAAAACCTACAATACTTTGTTAACTTCCAAAAGGAGGAAAAAACCCCTAATTCTCCACTGAGAAGTTGGGCAAAAGACCTGATAAGAAGTTTCACAAGGGGGCTCGCTTCGGCAGCACATATACTAAGAAGTTTCACAAGGGCAGAATTTTGAATGGTCAATAAATATATGAGAAAATGTTTGCAATCATTAGCCATAAAAGAATTACAAATTAAAACAGCTACGAGATACCACCTAACACCCTCGAAGATAGCTCAATTAAAAAACTCAGAAAACAACAAGTGCTAGAGAGGTTGTGGAGAGATAAGAACTCTCATCCACTGCTGGTGGACCTGTATGTCTGTACAGTCCCTATGGAAATCAATTTGGCAATATCTAAAACAGATGTACATTAAGCTACCATATGACCAAGCAGTGCCCCTATTGGGCTTATACCCAGAAGAGGCAAGAAACAAACCAAAGACAGACATCTGTGCTCCAATGTTTATTGCAGCACAGTTCAATCACAAGGAGTTGGAAATAACCCCAATTTTTATCCACAGACAAAAGAATTAAAAAATTGTGGTGCATACATACAATGGAATACTATACATCACAAAAGAAGTGGAGGAAATCATGGTAAGCAAAGTAAGTCAAACACAAAAGGACAAGTACAATGTGAGTCCACTGAGGGAACCTTAAAAAAAATGCAAAATGGACATAGGGAAAAGCTACTGTATACAAACATTGTTGGGGTGAGGTCCAGGTAGTATAGCAAGGGCCAGACCAAATCCAGGGATACATATGGTAGTCAACTAAAAAGGAGGTGGGGGGAGAGGGAAAAAAAAGAAATGGGTAGCCTGGGAACAGGGTACTAACCCACCCAATGGGAGGGTATTTTTTATATCTACAGAGGGAAAGAGGGCTCAGACTTCAACCTGGTGTCTCAAAATGTGAATGCAACACATTAGCATGAAGCAGAGAACCAGTTGAGAGGTCTGGGATTGAGGGACCAGCCTCAATCCCAACTATGTGGACCGCCTCTCCTCTCTCCAGAAGAATTTACTTCAGAGGATGGCACTGAAGCTATAGCTCAAGGAGAGGGACATGTATGATCAGAGCACATGAGAGCAAAGAAAGGGGAAAAAGAGAGAGTGGAGTACATCCTGGCTCATCATGTCTTGAGGACGATATCCCTGCTCAGAGCAGCCAAAGGACAGAGAGGATCATATGACCTGCCCCATTATGAGACATTCCTCAGTGACCCATATCCCTCGAGGGGACACTACTGGATTCAGTGTTGGAATTGTGCTCGATCTGACCTCACCTCACGTAGGCAAAACACTAAGGGCATGCAAGGAAGTCCTGAGGGAATACTAAAAATAGACTTTGGGGCCATAGCATGGGACCCTGTAAGACTCAACCAGAAAACACTCCTAGAAGTCAACAAACAGACCTTGAACTATTTATAGACTTTTCTCTTTTTTTGTCATTGTTCTTTTGTGTTGTCTTGTTTTCTTTTGTTGCTTTGTTTTGCTCTGTCTTGTTTTTGTATATATTAATTTTGCAGGTATAACTAGATAAGATAGGCTGGATAAACAATTTAGAGGAGAAAACAATGGGACTGATGTTTCCTGGGGGACATGGAAGAGGGGGAGGTGGGGGAAAGGAAGTAGTTTTAACAAACCCAGGGACAAGGGAGCAACATGTGATCCAAGATCGGTGATGAGGAGGATTTAAGAGGCCTGGTAGGGCTTGATTAAGGGTAATGTAACTGAGAGGAAGTACTGAAACCAAATGAAGGCTGAACATGATAGTCAGACAAGAGGAAAGTAAAAGGAATCAGAGAAAGGAACTAGGTGGCAGAGGACATTTATAGAGTCTAAATAGAGTTAGGTACATATGTAAATACAGTTACATGTGATGATGGAGAAATAGATCTATGTGCATATATTTATGGATTTACTATTGAGGTAGCAGATAGATATTTGGCCTCTACTCAAGTACTCTCTCAATGCAAGAAGCTTTGTTTTATTAAACTGGCATTCTATGATGCTCACCTTCCTGACACTATCACTTAAGACAAATGGGTGCATAAGCAAAGGTGGTGAAGAAAGCTGATGGTGCCTGGCTTTCAAAAGATATAGTGTCTGGGTGTTAAAACCTTGAAGACAAGCAAGCGGCTACTGAGCTCAGAAGCAACAAAGCCCACTTGAAAAAAAGCACACCAGTCTTTGTGTGTGTATTAATTTTCATAAGGACTGAAAGTCATGTTAATTCTTCAAATATATTCTCTTTATTGATGAAGTGGACGCATTTGTTCTTTTTTTTAACTTCCAAAGTACCTTGATAAAACTTTAGTCAGGCTTCTTTCCTTTCTACAAACCTCTGAATTTGTTTCTCTGGAAGCTTCAATAAGCACTAAAATGCAGATCATGCAGGGGTCCTGAAACTATGACCCGCAGGCCACATCCAGCCCGCCGAGAACATGAATCCTGCCTGCCGAGTGTTTTTGCCGTACTGCCTGTCTTGCTTAGCCTACTCATCCCAAGCCCATGGTGAATTTGTTCATATATATATTTTTTTAACTATAAGCCGGCCCTCCACTGGTCTGAGGAACAGTGAACTAGCTCCCTGTTTAAAAAGTTTGAGGACCTCTGGCCCTCTGACCACGGGGAGACACTTTCCTGTCAAACTTATGCACTCCAGCAGTTTGTCTACTCCTCATTTGCCCATCTTATGCTGACTTCTTACAAATGCTTACTCTTGCAGCCTTCTTCTGTTGAATTTTGAGAGGCTTACAGATTTCTGTAATTGGAGCATTCTCTCTACTGAAATAGTGTTTCTTTTGGAATAAAACCTCTCCCTACCTAAGGCTAAATTTGATTCCTTTGATAACATAAATATAAGACTAAATTTGATGATAAATGTAATTACTAAATAGTAATTGAAATTACTTATTGAATCAACTCTTGTGGGCAATAGATCCCTTATAGCATTTAGATCCTGAATCTACATATATTTTGTTCTATCTTTGAATTTTTCAAATTAAATTCAAAATTGTTAGAGATAACATTTTGAAGAGATACTTTAAAAAACAACAGTTTCATTGGCATATATTTCACAAAAATCTCACAATTCAGTAGGTTAGACATATTAATAAGGGTTATATGGTCATCTCCACAATATATTTTAGAACATTTACATTCATTTTGTATTCATCATCAGCTCCCACCCCACCTCCACCCAAACCCAGGAAGCCATACATACAGGCACTGCCTCTATAGCCTATTCATCCTGGATTTCAAATAGAGAAAATCATAGGATTCAAAATACAGAAAAACAAAGCAAAACACACTGCACTATGCATGATGGCCAGGCTTCTGATCTGTGGACAAAGGGGACTCCTGGAGGCTTAATCCATGTATGAACCCTGTGAATGGAGTTGGGACTCCCATGGTCAATATGTAGTCTTCTGAAAACAGGGTCCACAATTTAAGGTCTGGTACTGTGCCCTCCTTCAAATTTGGATTTTATCATTCACAGTTCTGATGTGCTTGTGCCTTGTGGGTTCATAGAAGTGCCACTCACATGGCTGCTTGTTCAAAGACAAGCCTTCATGATCCCAGACAGTATTTTTTCTAAAAGCCAGGAAGCATTTCAGTTCTTTGCTACACTCTGTGACAGCACCCATATCTGCAGTGATCTCTTCATGAAGGCCAGTATCAAGCTGAGCCACGTCATAAGAACAAACTGTTCTCAGATTCAGCTAGAAATAAGTGTGAACTGAAAATCCATTCATATATCTCTGGTTGATGTACACCTGATTCACCATCCTCCTTTTATGTTAGAGCACATTGTTGAGTATTCTCCTGGGATATAATAAAGTAATACTATTGATTACGTTATTAATATAGCCAATGGTGTGGAATTTAAAGTATTATTGAGAAAGTGACACTATACTTTTTTTTTGTTTTTGTGGCATCCCTGCCCTGGTGGGAGTAGGAAGCCCAGCCTTGCTCCTGGAGAGCTCTGCTGGATTTGAACTGTCAGCCCTGTGGGCCACAGTCCTGCACACAGCCAAGATGCCACCAGGGCTCAGCCAAGGACATTATATTTTAAAGACTGGTTTGCAAACTTCAGTACATGAATTTTTTACTTGTATAGAAGAAACTCAAGTGATTAGACACTATTTACAAAAACAATGAGAGTTGATGATGAGCAAAATTTCCAACAGCATTCCTTCACAACTGCAGAGCCATGTGTACTATATAATAATTGTGGCAGTAAGGCAAGGAGCATTAAAATAGTAAGGACGTGATAGTCTCGGGAAACTTCAAGGCAAGAAATCTGAACCCACGTCCAATGACTGCCCGCTCTGTAACCTTGGACAAGCAATCATCTGGTTCTGAAACTGGGGAGCTATTGCTAAGACCAAGGACTATGAGTGAGGTTCAGGAAAAACCCAGCTGCTTAACGGTGTTTCCACCTCAAATCCTGGTAGTGTGTAGTCTAAGGAGGAGAATGTGCATCTCTAAAGAACGGAGGCTAAGGACCCAGTAGTTTCGAGCACATGGCCTAGGCCATCAATACATAATTTCTTTGAATGATTATAAAGTAATTGATTTTCAAAATTTTCAAAATGGATTATTTAAATACACTACTTTCTCTCACAATTATTGTTGCCTCAGCTTTGTTTAAATTAATAAAATGTCTTTATTAATTTATAGCTATGCTCTGGTTGTCTTGATTGTTTTTTTCCCTTGTGGCCCTAGCTTTGGAGAGAACAGGGGCTGTCATTTCTGGTTTGGTGTGCTGATATCTTTTCAAGTCTGAGAACTTCTTGAGACTTTGGAAGCATAAAAAGGGTCTGTGTTCTTTTCATGCTGACACTCCCCTTAGCCCACTATTGTTTCCATGAACTTTAGATAGATTTATTTTGAATATGCCTCCTTCCCTCAAAGGTTGAAAACACCTAAATCAGAGCAAGTTGTAGTCTAGGAACGTCAAAAGGGAAATAATCATAATTTAAAATACTATTCCTCAACTTTGTTTCCTCGTGTTTACACGTTTATTTACATACTCGCCCTCAGAACACTACTGAATTACAATTCCTCGTCCATAAAGACCGTCACAAGACTTTTTCTTAGAGGAAAACAAGGATTCTACACAGGGGATTTTTCATGAATTTGGAATTTTGCTGCCTAGATATTGTCAACTCTTGTGTGGAACCACGTAAATATTGTAAACATAATTACATGCAGCAGAGTAAGAAAGACTCGGGATTCTTTAGCATATTAACTTTCAGAAGTGTCATGAAAGAAGTGTTGAGGCAGAAATATCAAGACACATGCATTGCCAAAAGAGTCGTCTAGAGCATGATTGACCAGTGGGATATGTCTGAGTTCACCCGCTTCGGTAAAAATGCTGAGTGAGAGAAGAGATCGAATGAGAACACACTAACTTTCATTTCCCAGAAAGTGGGAAACGGAAGATGTGTGGAAGTGAATCAATCACGGGGCCACCCCATGTACTGACAGAGTTCGTCCACGTGAGCACACTGCGGGGGTGGGGGGGCGGGAGACGGCGCAGTGCTAGTGACATTCATTCTTTCTGAACCTGTTTTATGCTTCCATTCAGGGCGTCTCATCTTTCTGGCAATCAGGATAAATTGTGTCTCAGTAATAACATTGTAGCAAGCTATTCTTTACAGCGAGAAGCTGGTAATGACTGTGTCTTACATTTGCATTAATTCTGACAAGATTTACTGGTGCTTGCTGATCTGTAAATTTCAAAATGGCAAACAGCAGCAAAGGTCAACAAAGCAATAATATTAATAGCTTTAGAAAAAGGTTGAGAGACTCGAAGATTCCAGATGATAGCCTTAGTGAGAGGGAAATCTGTGAATGTTTACCTCATCCATTACTTCGCCCTTCCTTTTATAAGGTAATTATAGGACCCTAGCAAAGGAAGTACAAGTTCACAAAGGTCAGCAATAGAAAATGCAGTTTAAGCATAGGTGATATTTTCCCACATTCTACATTGTATAAAAGCATATGGAAAATCCAGTGAGAATATCTAGATCCGTGAATAGAATAGCTTTTGGTTACAGCACAGATATTTTTGAAAGGTTGAGGACAGCTAAGTAACACTTTAATACTCTTCTTTATACATTGATGCATATTCCATTAAATGGAAAACTCTGAGCTAGGAGAGCATGTCTAAATATAAAGATAAAGTCATCTTGATTCTTTAAGTTTTTAATGTGTTCCACACCAAACTGGATTTGCCTCTTGCTTGAAAATGTTCCTGGTACCCTCACAGACAAGTTAATTACTCTTCTTTTGTATCGTCTCCTACCTACATGGTATAGAGGTAGGTTAGTCCGGATAGAGTAGAGAAACAAATTCATTGACACTCATATGTGTATAGGACAGAGCTTTTATCTACAAGAATAGTTGAATATTGAGAACACCTCCCAGCTCAGTCCAGATCAAGTCATTAGCCCATAGGTCCGATGCCCATCTATAAGTTCCTCTTGAGACACACACACATGCAATGATGCCAATTGTCTCACACAGGATAGGGGAAGTCATAATGACTGAGTACATTTTAGCAATGTGTACTTAGTTGTTCCACACCTCTTTGCCCTTTAAAGGAGATGAAGTAAAGGATCATAAAGGGTATGGACCAAGAAGTTTCTGTGGGAGAGACATTGAATAACTGTAATGTGTAAGACTTCCAAATTGGAATTGCCACAAGGCGATTCAGTGGAATAAACGTGTAATCTGCCTCATCGAGATTTTCATCTAAGTTAAACCTGTATGGATTCTTTTGTTTGGGTATCTTAAAGATAGTAGCAAATAATGGGTGTAGCGAACTACAGTCACTCTATGAGAAGCAAACTAAATGCTATTTGTTCAATAATTAAATATAAGTGGAATTATGTCAACCAAATGATAAATGCTGTTTAGTGGATCAGGTATAAAATGATTTAAGTTTTCTTTATCAAAGGTGGGGAGAAGTTCTAAGATTGAGTTTGTAGTTCTCTTTTTATTTTATTATTCAAAATCTTCTAGGCCCATGGTAATGTGATCCAATCATTTGTTTGCATCTGAATCTTTCTTCACAGAAAAATCTTTGCTTTTGCTTATAAAATCTCTATCTTTTTTATAGGTGAGATTCAGTTCCACTGATGAGGTTGGTGAAAATAGCCTTACCTAACTTTTTCCTTTCTCTGATGTCCATGTGCTGTGAGTCCTTTAAGGCGTTTCTTGAATGGTGTTTCAAGAGGTTGTTTCTCATAGGGTGTTTCAGGAGCTTGTGTTCTGTTCTTTGGTGAGGAGAGTCATCTCCTGAGTGAGAGCTGAGTCAAAGAGCTTCATTTGGGTTGAGAGGCCGTGTCAGCTGATCTGCTGCAGAGTTCACAATTCTATCTGTCTGCAATGACTCATAAATTCACATCTCAAGAGATATGGCTCTTGAAGATAGACTATGATTGAAAGTAGTTTTAAAAAAACATGGTTATTTAGAGGCCTTTCTTTCTTTGCTATCCTGCCCAGTGTCATAAAATATTGTCAGGTACCATCCAGTTGGTTCTGACTGACGAAGACCCTCTGTATAAGAGAGCAAAATGCGGCTGGTTTCTTCTGCATCCTCACATTTTTTTATAGGGCCCATAGTTGCAGCCACTGTGTCAATCCATCTTCTGGACAGCCTTCGTCTTTTTCACTGCCCCTCTAGCTTACCACACACGCTGTCAGAAACAACAGAACGATAAGTAAGGTATGGTTACTGTAAACACTTGTCTCTTCTCAGAAGACCCACTTGGAGGAAAGAGTGAACTCCTCTAATGGTTTACTTTTCTTCACCTTTCCAAATAATTGTATCCTAACTTTCTTTTCTGTTTAAATTGAAGACAAAACTTGTACCTTGCTTTGGCCAATGGGACATCAGCTGACGAGACACAAGCCATGACTGCAGATGTGTTTTGCAGGGCTGGACTTTCCCTCTGGGATCTTTTGCCATTGTCCTGTGAAGTTTCCTTCAGATAGCTGTTGTCCCTTGAACACAGGCATTGAAATGAACACAACTGAGCAGAGCTGAGTGCAACCTAAAGAATAAAAAATCCTAATGGGATTTCCATGCTAAGACAGACTCACCCCGCTCTGATTACTGACCTCCTCTTGGTCAATAGCTATCTAAGTGATTGTATGCAATTGCTATTTTAACTGAGTGTAATTCAACACCTCCATCCCCCATGGATATTTGGAAATAGTTGATGAAATTTCATGTTGCTTTAAGTGGAAACTAATATAGAGAGGCATAGGACACCTTCTTAGAGAAAATTATCTGGCTCCAAATGTCAATAGTACTGCTAAAGAGTAACCACCTCTGAAAATAACAGAAATTTAATACACACCATTTTCTAATTTGATTTGCTGCTCCAATTTCTTACAATTCAAGAGTCATAGCTTAGCCAGAGCAATCATAAAAGGTTTTCTACTGAGCAGGATATTTTTGCTTTAAAATCTTGGCTTCATTCTCTGTGCTATTGTGTGTGTGTGTGTACATGCACATGTGTGTATGTATTTCAACCTCTGTTAAGTAGACCTATAAAGAACCAGTGTTCTTGTAGCTGAACACAAACAATTATTTTCTTCTCTGTCAGTATTATATTTCTTGTTCACTCATGCTCTATCTTTTGCAAATGCGCCTGAACTTGATTGGTTATAAGAAAGAGGTTTGCCTTGACTAAGTATGAAGTCTTTCTGCTATTTGCTCAGCTAGAAATACAATGAAACTTTTTTCCTTATTTTTGTTTTTCCTTTGTGTCTATGTCTCCCTTAGCACCACAGAGAAGGGGATATTTGACATGACAAGATGCAGGCAGTTCTTAGTCCCTGGTGATAATATCATTCAGAAACTCTGAAACTTCTTGAAAGCTCCATTAGTTTCAGTTGTTAAATAGTTGTTAAACATATTAAATTCTGTAGGACTTCAACAATAGCTGTGTGAAAATTACTGAGAAGAGTTCATGACCAAAGGGGAGACATTAAACTATTGGTTGAACTTATTTTCTAAATTTATTTTTTATTTAATTAAATACTTTTATTAAGGGCTTTTATATCTCTTATCATAATCCACACAATCATCTATTGGGTCAAGCACATTTGTACACATGCCGCTATCATCATTTTCAAACCATTTTCTTTCTGTTAGGACCTTTGATATAAGCTCCTCATTTTCCCCCACCCTCCCCAGTCCTCCCTCATTAACCCTTGATAACTTAAAGATTATCATTTTCATATATTACATCAACCTCTATCATCCTTACCAACCCTTCTGCTGTTCAGCGCCCCTGGGATGGGGTTATATGTGGATACTTGTGATCAAGTCTCCCTTTCTCCCTCTATTCTCCCCTAATCCTCCTTGTGTCTCTACTCTCATTGTTGGCCCTGAGGAATTTATTATTCTGGATTCCCTAGGTTACGGGCTCTTATCTCTAGCAGTGTGCATGTTTTGGTCTATTCCAATTTGTAAGGTCATGATGGTTGGGAAAAGGAAGCATTAAAGAACTAGAGGAATGCTGTGTGTTTCATCAGTGCTACATTGTACCCTGACTGGCTCATCTCTTCCTTATGACCCTTCTGTGAGGGGAACTCATCTTAAAAGCAAGTGTATTTATCTGGCTTTCAAATATTCAACACCCATTGAATTGTAGCCTCATTATTTCTTTAGGCTTATTTATGTTTGTTCTTTTTGTGCTCCTTATAATAACCTAACCAGATACGACTCATTGTTTCTTTTATTTTTTTGGAATGAGGGGCATCACTGCCCTCTGGTGATCGTGGGAGATACCTAGCCTTGCTCTTGGAGAGCCACTGCTGGATTTGAACCGCCAAGCCCATGGACCATAGTCCCACACTCAACCACTATGCCACCAGGGCTCAGCCCTCATTGTTTCTTAAAAAGACTATGGTTTCATTTAGACCTACTTTTATGTAAATTATTCTTTCTACACTGAATGTATAGACTTTTTAAAATTAAAAGATCATTTTATTGGGGGTTTTTATAGCTCTTGTAATAATCCATACATCAATTATCTCAAGCATATTTGTATTTTTGTTGCCAACTTTATTTTCTAAGCATTTAACTTCTACTGAGCCCTTGGTATAAGCTCCTCTTTTTTCCCTCCATCCCTCACTCTAGTGACCCTTGATAAATTATAAAGTATAATTTCCATATCTTACACTGACTGCTGTCTTCCTTATTCTATGGTTTCCATTGTCTGTCCCCCTTTGTGGGGGTGTGTGCTTATTTATTGATCATCCCACTTCCTCACCTCTGCTCCCCACCTTCCTCCTGCCCATTTGGTGTCAGTATCCCATTCTTGTTCCTGGATTCTGTGTGCCATGAGCTCTTATCTCCTGTCCATACCTGTGCACATGTTCCGATTGAGCCTGTGTGAAAGACAGAACTTAGGTCATGATAGTGGAGTGTGAGAAAACCTCAAGGAACCAAAGAAATGTTGTGTGTGTTTTTTTTGGGTGCTATACTGTGCCCTGATTGACTCACTCATTTCTTGTCACCCTTTTTTGAGAGGATATCCCATTGCCTATAGATAGGTTTTGAGTCTCTGTTCAGAACCCCCTCATTCTCAACATATGTTTTGTTTGTTTGTTTTAGTTCTTCTGATGCCTGTTATCCAATCCTATTGATACCTCATAGTTGCATAGGTTGTGTACTCCTTCCATTTGTGCCTGTTGCTTCTCTGCTAGATGGGTGCTCAACTTGAAGTCTTAAGACCCCAGACTCTATATCTTTTGATAAATAGGCACCATCCACTTTCTTCACCACATTTGCTTATGCAACCATTTTGTCTCAGTGGGAGGATGAGCATCACAGAATGCCATGTTTTTGCATTGAGGGAGGGCATGAGCAGTGGCCCAGAAGTCCATCCCTTACTGAAGTGTATTACTTCAGTATGTGTACATGGGCCAATACCTCTGTTTTTATAAATTAGTATATTTACATATGTCCATACCTATGATTATACCTCTACTGATAGGTTTGCTTCTTAGATTGTTCCTCTGCTTCCTTTTGCCTTCCTCCTGCCCCACCATCATGCTCACCCTTCTTCTACCTCTTAGTAATTCCTCTCAGCTGTTGCTCCAACACCCCCTGGTGAACTGATAGATATTTTTTACATTTCAATATTTATCTTTTTTGCCAAGAACTTTATTGGCACATGTGTCACATATAACAAATTCAATAGTTCTGTCACATAATGAAGAATTGTACATGAAGAGATTGGGAACATTTTCTTCAATTTTGTACTCATTGATATTAGCCACCCCCCTACTCCCCCCACCCTCCATAAGTCCAGGGGAGCATGAATCTAGTTACTGTTTCTATGTATTTACTTATCCTGAATTTCATGTGCAGAAAAAATATTTTAAAGACACACAACAAAAAATCTAACAAGAATAACAAAATAAAATAGATTAGATACCTCAATTGATAAAAAACAAAATATTAAAAGCCAGACTAATTTCAATGGATTAAAAAGGACATCCAATGATAATGTACTAAATTTTTGCTCTGTAAGAATATACACTGGTACTGATAGGCACTGGAAGCACAGGGGATCCAGGACGGCTGATCCTTTCAGGACCAGTGGTGAGTGTGGTGACACCAGGAGGGTGGACAGAAGGTGGGGTATAAAGGGGGAACCAATCATAAGGATCTACCTATAACCTCAGAAAAATGAGTGAGGGGAGACTTTGGACAATGTAAGATAAGACAAAATAATAGTAATTCATAAATTACCCAGGGTTCATGAGGGAGGAGAGTGTGAGGAGGGAGAGAAATAATAAGGAGCTGATACCAAGGACTTATGTAGAAAGCAAATGTTTTGAGAATGTTGAGTTCAACAAATGTACAAATGTGCTTGACATACAATGGATGGATGTAAAGATAGTGATAAAAGTTGTATGAGCCCCTAATAAAATGATTAAAATTTTTTTGTTCTGTAATAACCCACTTTCTAGTGCATTCCACATGTTTGTAAGGGTATTTGCATTCTTGTTCTATGGTCAGAGAGAATCCATCAAAGTGTTTAATCCACCTGCATGCCCTTTACTTAAAAAAAACAAGCAAAATGGTACAGCTTCAAAATGTGTCAGAAGAAAGAAGAAATGGGACTGAGCCCCGGTAGTGTAGTGGTTGTGCGGGGGGACTGCGGCCCACTGGGATGGAGGTTCAGTTCCAGCAGCAGTTCCACAGGAGCAAAGGCTGGGCCTCCTACTCTCACCACCAGAGGGCAGTGATGCCCCCAAAACAAAGCAAAAACAAAACAATAAAAAAAGAGAAAGAAGAAATGATAAGACATTACATTTTAGCTATACTTAGCTTTACGATGCCTTCTGATAATGCTGTCCACATCTGTAACTGCAATCAGATGTCATTTATTGGAGGCATAATTTATGTGTGTATCCTGCAAATGTATTATAGATTTTCACTGATATCCACAGCCTTTGTCAAACCAGGTGTTCACATTTTAAGCTCTGATTTGATTCCCTCTTTCAGATTTGGGATTTATTATTTAGAATACTTGGATCTTTCAGGTTTTGTTTCCTTCACGTGAACCTAATTGATACTTCACTTAATCATCACTTAGATGACTGCTTGTTTGAAAATAAACCTTTGCAACCTGGATGCTATTCTTTCTGATAGCTGGGCACCATCTAATTTCTTCATACTTTACTATAGCACCCATATATTTAATGATCTTTCCATGAGGTCAAGCATTATGGAGGGACAAGAACTAATTGTTCTTACATAGGGCTAAAATTAAGTGCAAGCCTAAAATCCATTCTATTTTAATATTTCTGCATTATTTTTTCTTTCTTCAAACTTCTTTTAATTGTGTTTGCAAATCTCTTGGGTTTTCAAACTCTTGATTTTTCATAATTAGCTTTTCAGATTTTGATGTGAAACACTGGAATTGTTAGGAGTTTGGGGGAATTCTTCAAGTCCTTGGTAATTTAAAAATGTTTATTCTCTGTTCATCATGGTTGATTGATAAAATAATTGTGTAATAAAATCCCACTGCATTCAAGTTCATTTTGATTCATAGTGGCCCTATGACAAAGTAGAACTTCTCTATAGAGTTTCCAAGTTTCCTATTTAAGGAAGCAAGGTATCACATCTTTCTCCCACGGATAGACTGATGGGTTCAATGACTGGCCTTTTAGTTGGTAATAGAGCACTTGTTACTGTGCTATCACAGTCCCTTGAATAAAAAATTAAAAATGTTCATTTAGGAATATGTATAAAGAATATAGTCTTTAGTAAAAATTAAACCTAGAACCCACCAATCAAGGGAAAGTGTGTTAGTCTGGGTAGACTAGAGAAACAAATTCATAGACACACATATGGATATAAGGGAAAGGTTTATATACAAGAGGAATGGAACATTGAGAAAGCATCCCAACCTAGTCCAGTCCAAGATCATAAGTCAGATATTACCCCATTATGTCCGATACCATTCTATAAAGTCTTCTTCCAACTCACAAAGCATGTGAAATGACACCAGGACAATCACAGGCTAGTGGGTGCAGTCTTGTTTACAGCGGCAGTAGAAGCATGCCAGCGCTGGCAGAGGTCTCCCCATGGCTTCTCGTTTCCAGGGCTTGGGGTCCATCAGTAGTATCCATTGGTGGTTGAAGCATCTCAGTACTGACAGGGGTCTCTTGGTGGCTTCTCTGGTCTCAGAGACCTGGTTTCATCAGGCCAAGTCCATGTGGCTTCTCCTCTGTCTCCTCCAGGTTCCAGGAATCAGGAACAGCATGCTACCATCTTGTCCTGTCAGTAGACCAACTCTAAGAGACTGAGCCAAGTCTCTCTTCTCCATTAAGGAAACACCACGAGATTTTCCAGAATTCTCAAGAGAAAGCAATGCCCACCCAGAGGTCTCATTGGCTATCTCCAGAGTCACAGGCTAGACTCCACCCAATCATGAAATTGATACACGACTACATGACTGCCACAGCAACACCATAGAAAATCTTCTGTAAAAATTGCCAGGTTAAGAACTTTTTTAGCTTCTAAAACATGCTAATTCTTAGAACTTCATTCATAGGATTTGGTTACATTTATGTCAGGGTTGTATTCTCTCATCATACTTATTCAATTTGCATGTTAAGTGAATAATACAAGAAGCTGGACTGTATGATGAATAACACAGCAGTAGGATTAGAGGTTGTCTCATTAAAAACTCAAATATGCAGATGACACAATCTTGTTTGCTGAAATTGAGAATTTGAAGCACTTGATGATGAAGATCAAAGATTTCAGCCTTCACTATGAATTACAATGAAAATTGTAATTATAGATTGTAATTGTAAAGAATTATAAAGAAAACTCAAATCCTCACACCTGGACTAATAGACAACAACATGATAAAAGGAGAAGTGATTTAAGTTGTCAAGGATTTTATTTTACTCAGATCCACAATCAGTGTTGATAGAACCAAACAGCCGAAAAATCAAATGATATGTAAATGTGGGCATAGGATTCTTTTTACGTGTCCAAGAGCAAGAATGTCACACTGAGTAGCAAACTGTGCCTAACTCAAGCCATAATAGTTTCAGTGTCCAGATATGCATCTGAAAATTGGACCTAGAATAGAGAAGATTACAGAAGAATCAAAGCATTTGAAGTAAGGTTCTGGAGGCAAAAAAAATATATATATATAAATGAATTTGTCTTGGAACTTGGAATTTGTATAGACAAAATGCTTCTTAGAAGCAAGAATGTCAAATCTTCATGTCATGCACGTTGGACAGGATATCAGAGGGAAGTAGTCCCTGAAAAATGACATCATTTTTGGTGAAGTAGAAGGGCCATGAAAAAGACGAAGAGCCCCCATGATATGCATTGACACAGTCACTAAACAACAGACTCAAACACAACTATTGTGAGGATTGTGCCGTACAGGAAGCATTTTGTCCTGTTGTATATAGTGTTGATGTGAGAAGGAACCAAATTGAGAGCGCCTAATGACAACATACATACATAAACATACATATTTATTTTATTTTCATGAATAACTTTCATGTGGAAGTCAACACATTCATCAGTATATTATACTGTAGTGTCTCATTATTCCTAATACCAACTGGGTCATGAATGGTGAAGAGGTTTCAGTGGAGATGCATGCACCATCACCGAATCCACAAGACCTTCCACCCACTGGTCTGTAATCCTTGTACACTTGATGTCATTGCATGTGTTTCATGAGCCTGAAGAGGAACTTAGAGATTGGTGTGATAGGTAGGTTTATCGTGCCAACATGACTGTGTTAGTCTGGGTAGACTAGAGAAACAAATTTATAAACGTGCATATGGATATAAGGAAAAGGTTTATATACAAGAGGAATAGAACATTGAGAAAGCATCCCAACCCAGTCCAGTCCAAGGTCACAAGTCCGGTATTAGCTCCTATGTCCGATATCCATCTTTAAAGTCTCCTTCCAAATCACAAAGCACGTGCAATGACACCAGGACAATCACAGGCCAGTGGATGCAGAGTATTGTGTGTCCAGTGGCAGTAGTTCTCCTAGAACATAGTGACAAAGGAATCGGTAAATTTCTTTATTGATTTGCTCTACATACCACAGCTAGTAGTAACTTTCACATAGACTGCTTGGTTGAAACAAAAAGTGGGTATACATAAAATAGCTGGCATTATCGTAAGTGATTGTGTCTTTTACAGTTGTTGTTATTATTTTTTATTGTAATGAACAGCTACAATTCAGCCAAAAGGGTGAAGTACCGAGCCAAATATGGTTTAGGATATCAAACTGAGGCCGTGGGTGAAATGGACATACGAATGTTTCACCCATGACCTTTTGTTGCCTGACTTTCCTGATCCTATTCATTTTTCAGTTGTGTGCTTGTCATTATTGCTTAAATTTATTTTCGCTTTCAACATCTATATTTATAGCTCTTCTTTTGCATAATACTCTGCTTGTGCACGTTTGATGTGTCTTCTTGAACTATTTGGGGGAGGTCTCTTGATGCTGCATCAAGAATATTTCTCAAGCACGAGAACACTTAGGGGGCATTAATGGAGCTAAGTGTGTGTAAGAGCAAGTCCTCACCACATAAGCATCTAGCACTACTCTTTTAAAGGGCAGGGAGTGCATTTTTCAAAAGTACTTTTAACCAGAAGATTTTTTTTTTTGCCCATCCAAGAGCAAAAATGAAGACTGTATGCTGCAAATAGCCCAAGTCCAACAGCCTTATTGAAAAATGTAGGAGATTGAACCTATTCTATTTATAGGGAAACTATTGTAAGCACTTTTCTAAGTTACAAGGCAAGAAGTGCTTTGGAATTCTGTAAGAAGTGGTGCTTGATGAGTTATCATTTTTAATGGAGGATCCTTACTCTTTTATTGGCCCTCTGCTTTTGGTACTGTCTTCCTTCAGATACTTTAGCTGAAGACACTGCAACCCTCTGTTCAGTTTTTGTCCCAACTTATTTTGCTATGAAACCAATGATGTCATTTTGGAATAATTTGTTCAGCTACTGTAATTTTAAGGTTTGCATTTTTGTTCACTGAACAAATTCTTAATTATCTCAGGGCAATTGAAATGCTCCACAAATCTTTGTGCAGTCAAAGTTATTTCTGTGAATAATGTACAAACGAACCTCTTGGGAACCCATCTCTATTCGAAAGGTTTACTAATGGGCTGCTGCTTCCCTTGCGCATATGCCGGTTCCAAATTCACAGCTGCCCTCAGGAGTTGAGTCTAATCCCAGTGCCCTGCCACACATCATAGCACACAGCCCTCAGCTACACAAATCCCTGGCTGGAACTTCCTGTTTTCTCTTTTCCTACAGTTTATGATTGTTGGTTTCTATGGTTTCCGTACTCCCAGTTATTTAATTGAACCCGCAGCATGTTGAGCTTTATGTCATTAAAAGCTTCTTTTTAGAAGAGATCATTTGCCATTTCTGCGATGTTTTTATTTCTCCGTCTAAGACACGGGGATTACCATCCTTTCTCTTCATAATCAAGTGATTGGTTAAGGAGTCCACACAAGGAGACTGTTCGGAGGGTGTCTCGGGCTGCCTCGCCCGGTGTTGTTCATTACCACCCAGCCCAGTGCGGGGAAAGGCTGCCCTTGCTGCCTGTGGCGCTCTTCCTTCAGATCAGCACGCAGTCGCTTGGGGAACAGACACGTCTCTCGGCTTTGTGTTTCTTAGGCGTATGTTCACGCTTACAAAATGGAAGAAAGCCAGACGAATGACACTTTACTCATTCGGTCCTTTGACATGTAGTTTGGAAGCAGTTGCTATCAAGCTAGCGTAACATCTTTTATATAAAGGACTTCTTTGACTAGAACTGAACGGAATTCTATTTTCAGTGTTTACCCTTCTGAGTCTCTACAGTAAATTAAGCCAAATGCATTTAGAATTTTCTTCTGTTTCTAACCTCATTTCTCATTTGTTTCCTTCCTAAGTAAAGCACATACTTCTGATTTTAAAAAGGTTTTATGCACTTTACAGCTACTCACTATTTGTTCCTTTATTTTTTTGCAGTTAGATGCAAATGAGGGATATGAGGGACTTCAAAAAGTTCATGGAAAATTTCTGTTATCTCAATTTCATTTTTCCACGAACTTCTTGAAGCCCCCTTGTATTAACTTTTAGCTCTGAGCATTAAAGATGGTCAGGGAATTTCAGAATCCGGACAACTAAAGTCAATATTATTTTGAGATGAGAAATACCACAATAAGGTTTAAAATAAACAAACATCATATGATTGAGTAGCTTTATCAAATTATTTTTTAAATACAAAGTTACCTTTAGGCAATAGGCTTTGGATACAAATATTTAAGAATTATGTGGTTTCTTGTCAGAAGAATAAACTAATATGTTATAGACAATTCTCAAAATCCAGTGACATAGACTCAATTATGACGCCTTCGGACCATGTAGGATATAGTAGAACTGCCCTGTGGGTTCCCGAATCAATACATATTTACAGGAGAAGAAAACCCCATTTTTCTTCCTCGGAGCTGTTGGTAGTTTTGAACTGCTGACCTTCTGGTTAGGAGTCCAACTTGAAACCCACTAGGCCTCCAATGCTACTGTAGTAGTTCCAAACTACTGAAATAAATATTTCAATGAAAACACAATAAACATTTGACACAAATTATGGATTTGTTTGCTTGTGAATGTTATGGGAAAAATAGACGATACTGATACACATGTATATATCTCTATCATCTATCTAACATATATAGAGAGAGTTTTAAAGTTTCCTTCTTTTAAGATCACGGAATTTATAATTCTTTTAAGGAAAAATATACTTAGTTAATGAACAGCTTAGAGAACACTGATTCTGTGCAAAAGGTATCTCAGAGCAACAGTTCTTTTTTCAATCATTATTCATCTTAGAGTACAAAATTGCTAAATTCCCAGAAAATGTCCTGTCATATATTTAAGTATAATATTATAAGCAAACAAAGATGGAAATCCACAAATTTTAAGAGTAATTCTTCTATACAATCAAAACTGTACTTTTTTCTCACTGACACTGAAAAAAACCTTCACATTTGTTTACTTAATGGGAAATATCCTTTTTGTAATGAGTGAGAACTCCTTGTTCTATGTGTCATTTGAAACATACCTGGTAGGCCATTTTATTGAGAAATGAATTATATTTTCATATTGCTTCCAATTTTATATAATCCTAAACATTGCATAATTTTAAAAGAAAACATATAATGGATTGTGTTTTTGTCCTGTGATGTTTAGAAAGTTAGATTTTGCCTTTGTACTTCAATTTATAAAAGGCTGCTTTTACAAAAGAACATATTATTGTAAAGAAGTCTTTTGTGATATCAATCATTCTTCTAGCTCTTTCAGCTGTTTCTGGAGCTTTGTCACATTCTTGGGCCCATCTCAAAACTAACCAGGTACCTAGGGAGAAGGGAGAGTCATGTTATTTTGAAGAGAGCTGTGTGAGCGGCCATGGAAAAATCCCATTAAAGCTGTAATGAGTGATTTACATTGGCAATACAATACTTTGCCTTTCCTATTAAGCTTATTGTCAGGAGAAATGATTAATCAAGTGACTTTTTTTCATTACACTTTCTGTGATGAGAGTATGAGATTGTGAAATGCCTATTACATCTTATGAATGATGGCAGGTTACAGTAATATTTTGGGGATTATTTTTAGTTTAGTTTTGTTTTGTTTGAATACACTAGATTGTCAGGCAACCCTCACATTTGGTTTGACTGTGCAGCGGTCTGACTTACAGTTAGCAGAGGGAGATAAACTAGATGCAAAACACTGCGAGCCTATCATTCAAAGGCAGCATCAATCACACACTGCTACTTTCCCATTAAAACAAGATTGTAGCAAGACATGCTAATATTATAGCACGGATCTGTTCTCATTAAAATATCGGTATTCAAATTGGACAAGAAACAAATTGAAACCGACCCTACTCAAAATAATTTATTGCACTTTCTTTTTCTTTCAGAAGATGCCATAGAATTGATGAGTCTTTGTGCAGTTACATCATTTTTTACATTAAGAATGCAAAATGCATTAACATCTATAAGAATAATGCTTTCAAATTTCAGAATGTGAATGTCAATAACTAGGCATAAATCACTTGATACTCTTCATTGTGTTTTGATGGACCTGGGACTGGGGAAAGAATCAGGGTGCAGGAAACATAGAACATGGTTTTAAAATCCTATTGGGCAGCAGATCTGGTTCTAACCAATTTTTCTCGCTTACACTTGTAAGATTTTTCTTTTTTTTCTAGATTTGCTTCCTTCTTGGGTATCGTGACACTATCTTCCCTGCCTTACTTGAGAGAACAACTGAGTGTTGAAATATTGGGAAATCTGGATGTAAAAAAAATCTCCAGGCTAGCAATGAATAGCTCTGTTCAAAATTCTAAATTAACTATGTAATGATTCCATTGTATCAAAGTTTTTTGAGTTTACTGGTTTGTTCAGGTAACAAAGAGACCCCAGATTTTAAATGTAGTCTTAGGAGAACATTTGCTAAGTCTTAAATAGGACAAAGACATATCATTCTATCATAAAAGACCATTAATATAAGGTCACAATGGCCTTCTAGGATTCATAATCAGATAACATTTCATATCACATAATCATAATCACATAAATATGACATGGAGCACAAAGGAAGCTATTACAAATTCATGATTGTTGACTGGGGTAGTTACATAGTTTCAGGTCAACTAGATAAGTGTAGGGGTGGAGTCTAGCCAGTCAATCAGGTCACAGCCTGAAGCTGCCTCCCTGTGGGTGTGACCAGCTCATGAGGATTCTGGAGGTGGGCCACACTCTCTCTCTGCTCCATCTTCCTGCTTGGGAGCCACATTCAGAGAACTGACGGAGCCATGTGGAGACCTGTACCAACTCTGAGATGCTTTCATTGCCACTGGATCCACAAGAATTTTTGCCACCAGTCTATGATCTTCCTGCATTCTGCATCATTGCATGTGCTCCAGGAGGAGGAATTTATAGTGTTGGACTTATGGGCTAATATTAGACTTGTGGACTTGATCTGCACTGGGTTGGGCTGTTTTTTCATTATACAACTGCCCTTTGATATAAAGCTCTCGCTCTTGCACACATCTCAATGTCCCTGAATTTGTTTCTCTAGTCAACCTGAACTAACACAGTGGCAGATCAACACATCATAGCTAAAAATGGGACTGCAAAAACAGGAAGAAGACCATGACTGGGGCTTGCACATTATGTTAAATAGAAGAGCTTACAAAATCATTTGAAAGCCTTCAAATCCAAGCAATCAGGGTATGAACATTAAGGATCCTGAGTATGGAGATCTTCATCAAGGGAACAGCCAGGCAAGGCCCTAACGAAGACTGCCCTTTTCTGGACTGGCTGAGAGGGGTGGAGGCAACCCACTTCCTGTGTATTCTGCCTGGGGAAAGACTGTTCTCATGTCTAGTTAATGATCAGGAGGGATTCATTGGAGCCTTAATCCATGTGGGGTATTGGCAAATATATTTGGGTTCTTAACTGTCATTCATAGCCTTGTACAGAATGGTTCTCAGAATTTAACTTTCAGTACAATATTGAATGGAGGCACGTTGGTTGGTAAACTCTGCGTTTGTTCGTCTATCACTTTTATGAAATGAGAGGCGTACGTCCGGCATGCCACACTTCAATTTCTGTCAACCACAAAACAAATGTTGCACTAAAGTGAATTATTCAAATTTTTGGTTTGCTAGTGCATGTCTATACTGTATTGGACAAAAATGCTCCACAAGGTCTCTTGAAAGTACAAAGAGCAAGGATATCATTTGGAGGACTAAGGCCTGCTTGACTCAGGCCATTGCATTTGCAGTTGCCTCATATATATATGAAAGTTAGACAATACATTTAAAAAGACTGGAGAAGAATTGGTGTGTTTGGATTACAGTGTTGGCCAAGAATATCGAAAGTACTGTGAACTGCCAGAAGAATCAACAAATATGTTTTGGATGAAGTACAGCCAGTCAGGATGGAGAAACTTCATCTCACATATTACTGACATGTTAGCAGGATGGTTCAGTCCCTGGAAAATCATGTTATGCTTGGTAAAATAGCGGTTCAGAGAAACAGAACACTTTCAAAGAAATGCATTGCCACACTGGCTGTAGCAATGGGCTCAAACTGCAGGATGGACATAGGCGTAGAATGGTATAGGACCAGGTAGTGATAGATAGGGTCACTGTGATTTGGAAGGAGCTAGAAATCTAGCAACAATATCAGAGCACATAGAAGTTATATTTTCACTTAATAGTAGTCTGCTAAGTGTACAGTAGCATTATGAAAAAGCTTGAAATATTTTGAGAATGATACAAAAATGTCACAGAGACATGAAGTGAGCACTTACTTCTGGTTAAATGGTATCCAGAGATTTTCTAGATCGATAACACAGGATTGCCACACATCTTCAGTTTTTAAATAAAGATGCATAACTGCAAAGCATAATAACTCTAGGTGAAATAAAATTAAATTTGTCTGTAAATCTGTTTAAGAGCTGAAGTTGTTTGGATTTATTAAAATATTTATCAGAGTTTTAAGTGTGTTCTTACTTATATTTACTAAGCATTTGATACATTTGTGCATTTATATAATTTATCTGAGGACATAAGCAGATGAAATGAGCTCACATTCCACAGCAAAGGGGACTTAATCTCTATTGTTGAATTCACTACATAGATCTAGTAGGATATTGAGTGGTTATTTCTAAATTTCCTTTGTTTAATATTTAGTGAGTCCTCCATGCCTAATATTGTCCTGAAAACTGTTGGCAGAGAGAAGGGTCATTAAGAAACCAGGATATCCAGGGATGGTTATAAACAGAATATCTTAAGGGATATTTAGCTGGAAGAAGTTTACATTAGTTCAGGGGTTAGATCACAGTGTGGTTGAGACGAAGATAATTATTTACTTCTTTTCCCTAAACCTAGTTAGATCTCTCTGCCTTCTCTCAGGCCTGGGCTGCTGGTCACAGTGGGACTTGGTGATAGAAGGCATGTGAATCTGTGTTATTGCTGCTGTGGGGGGAAAATTCCTCTATAACCTGTTACCAAAAGTGGCATGACATCATCTCTTTCTAAGGACATTTTCACCTTTAAGACTCTTTCTTCTTCTAGAACGCTGACAGACAATATTTCAACTCCTAAGTTTATAATTAATCCTGGATGGTGGGAAATGAAATCACTAGGTCTGTGGAACATCCTCTGTGCAGCTGTTGTTGACTTTAATGGTTTTGTGATCTGCTAAAGCGCTCACTGGTTTAGGCCCTGCCAGCTTACACGATGTCTTTAGAAAGCTTACAAAAAGTGAAACATCTTTAGGAAGAGGGATTAGGACAAGGATACCCTTTTCTTGTCAGGCTGATACAGCATGTGCATTGGATTTGAGCCCCACACATCATTGATAAGACTCCTTAATGCTTTAGATAAAATGTACAACCATAAGTGGTACACTTGGCACTTAGAGATGGAATCTTAATTTGTGGCTCTACTAATGATATCCATGTAGTTTTTCACCTCACAGAGGACTTGTTGTGGTTAGGGGACAGTGAGTCTGTTCTTATTCACAGGGCCTTAGGTACAAAAGAACAAAAGACTACTTGGCCCTGAACCATCCTCACAATTGTTGTTTGAGCTCATTGTTGCAGCCACTGCTGTCAATCCATCTCATCAAGGGTCTTCTTTTCCACTGCCCCTCTGCTCTATCAAGAACGATGTCCTTTTCCAGGGACTAGCCTCTCCTGATAACATGTTCAAAGTAAGTGGGACTTGCCCTATGAAGTCTATTCTGCAAATCACAGGTCTCTGGATTCATTTTAATGCTCATGTTTTTTTCACATACTGTTTAAGAGAACTTTATTTCATGAGAGATCAGCTTAATTCTACTTCGTGGATTGACTGTGATTGGTCTGAAAGAAAATTGTAGGGATATGAAGATTGCACAATTTGAATGTTTTTCAGTAAATAACAAGAGTGTAGTAAATGTCTCTATTTAATGCTAGGATAAATAATGTTTATACTTTATTGTTTATACTGTTTTATATGCCTATGAAAAGACTAGGATTATCTTATTATTTAATTGAAGTATGGAGTATTATAGTTGGAACCCTGCTTGGTTAGTGGTTACATGTTGGGCTGGTATCTGAAAGGTTAGTAGTTTGAAACCACCTCAGGAGTTCCAGTCTTGGAAAATCACAAGGGCCTTCTACCTATCTTATTGTGTTTCATGAGTCAGCATGACTCTATGGCAGGGAGATGGATTTTTATGCCACCATATACGATTTTGTGTTAAAGGACTAGATTTCTCTTTAAATTTAATGGATCTTAAAAAAGAAAATCCCTTCTACGCTTGTGAATCTAAGTAGACATTCTTTGTAGCCCCAGAACAAATCAGTTGCCTATCATTACATACCTATGTGAAGATGTATTGCATGCTAGGCAAGTTTTATGTTGCTTAATTTAAAAAACATAAACAATAATAAAATTCCATGTTTATTTGGCACCACAGAGAAATATCAACAGTACCATGATTCTTTCTGATTCCTTGTTACAAAGGAGACTCTACTGGGACCAAGGTCTTATTATCTGATTCAATTTAGTATATTCAGATCCTGTAACAGTATTATTATATTAAGTATATTTTCAACATATAACATTGAATAAATAATGATTAAATGTTTATAATTATGTCACAATTGCCTATTGATTAAACTTAAAATTTGATGACTTTTCATTCCTAAATAAGTATTAGCTGGGCAATCAAAGAACAATTGTCAATTAAACTTACAACATTATTTCATGAATATTAAATTCAATGCTCTCATATTTCTTGATCTAGAAAAAAGTTTGTAAGAATCTTATAGGGATGATATCAGTCTCTAATATTAATTCAGAGAACAGTAGAGATGACTGACAAGAAACTAGAAGCTACTTTCCAATCTTATCATCATCTTAGCTCTTCTCTTACCTTGGTGGGTGATTCAAGTCAGAGGAAGAAAGTCAACTAGAGGAAACTTGCACATTTGGAAAAATGTGTGTTCAGTGTAATAAGCATTTTCCAAAATGTGGATTCATAGTATAATGACTTGATTTATTCTGGCATAAACAATAAAATCTGTGAAATCCAGAACCTGTATAACAAATATATCTGTCAGAGAATGAAAACTCAAATATTTTCCATTCAGTGACAGAAAAGTGACGAGTGTACTCTGTTAGAGGTGCAATACTTGCTAGACCTGGAAAAACTAAGGCAACCCCATGTGATACTAGTTCTTATAAAATTTACTGTAATTTTGTTTTAGCATCAATGAAGTGAAATATTAGACACATTGATCCCATGACTTGTGCTTGGGTCTATCTTTCAGAGATATAATGCATTGTGTATATAAATATGACTGCGTAAGTTCTATTTGCCAGAAATATAGCTCATTTATTTTAAGAATACACATTCTGAGTTCTACTGTGACTTTTCTATAATTGAGAAAAAGAGGAGAGGTCTTGACCTGGATTATATAGCATCACTTATGGATGCAAATCAGGCAATTGCTAGCACTTCCATTTGGCTACTAATTAATTAGAAGATATTTTTAGCTCCACAAGCCAACACTCATATAAATGATTATACTAAGTATTCAGGAAAATGAAACATATTATAGTGACTGCAATAGGATCATGACTGAAATGATATATGTATCTTGCTCTGAGAATAGACAGCATAGAATTATAATAACAAGACAGCATTGTAATCTGATGCATATGAGACTTGGGAAGAGAACCTGACTTTACCAAGTGGCATAGGAGCAATCACCAATTTTCCTTTTGAGACTTGGGGAGGGTCCTTCTCCCCAGGTACCTACTTTCTACTTAGGTTCCATAACATCAGGCCAGTCCTGCTTTTATATCTGTTTTCTGGTATAATTTTAGATGTGTCTCTTTTCCTCTCTAAAATGTCAGTGAGGATCTAAAAGGAAGAAAGCAAACTAAATGAATAGTAAGAAATATACTTCTAGGAAAAAAAAGAAAAAAAAGAAATATGTTTCTATTGAGTCTTTTCAGAATCATGGTGATCCCACATATTACAGGGTAGAAGTGCTTTGTGAGATTTTTTTTATAGACAAAAGTTTCCTGGTCTTTCTTCTCTGGTGCTTCTAGAAGGTTTAAACGCCCACTGTTTGATTAGTCATTGAAAGTAAATCATTTTTGCCATCCAGGATTAATATGACCCCCCTACTCTTAATTATATGCCAGTAAATTCATTAAGTTGATTCTAACCTGTGGCAGTCATGTGCTTATGTTAATTTTATGATTGAAATGTAGGGGTGGAGTCTAGCCTGTTAATCTGGAGATAGCCATTGAGTAGCCAGAGTCTTCAATGTGTGCATAACTTTCTCTTGAGACTTCTGGGAAATCTTGCAATTTTTTTCCTCATGAACATGAGAAACTATCTCTCCAATGTTTGGGAATTAGTCTCAGAGACGATGAATCCCGGACAAGACAAGATGGCAGCACCTGAGAAGCTGAAGGAGCCAGAGGAAAAGCCACATAGCTTTGCCCTGATGGGGCCAGACCTCTGAAGCTGGAGAGGCCACATGGGGACCCCTGCTAGCAATGAGTTGCTTCTGCCACCACTGGATGCTGTTGATGGACCCTGAGCCCTGGAAGCGAGGAGACCCCTGCCAGTGCTGGAATTCTGCACCCACTGATCTGTGACTTTGTGAGTCAGAAGGAGACGTTATAGACTGGTATTGGGCATATGGGCTAATATTGGGCTTATGACTTTGTACTGGACTGGATTGGGATGTTTTCTTAATGTCCTATTTCTCTAATATTTAAACCGTACCCTTATATACATATGTGTGTCTATGATATTTGTTCCTCTAGTCTACCCATACTAACATATAACCCTTAGTGATTTTGTATGTTTTAGAGTAGTATTACACACTATAGGATTTTTTAAAAGTCTGTGACCATTTGGAAATAGATCTTTCTTTTGAGTTGCCTCTGGAATGGATTCAAACCACTGATATTTTGGTTAAAATTGCATCTTAATCATTTTAGTCATGCAGGGTTTCCTAAAGTTATTTATAAAGTAGTGTAAATGCAATTAAGGAAGTCCTGATTTTTTTTTCATTTCAGAAAATCAGTGGGAGGCCCAAAGAGTAAAAGGGTAGTTAATGGAAGGTTCAGGTAACACCTATCAACTGAATCTATTTCAGTTTAACCAGAGAAATGCCTTTCAGCACCCATGAAAAACCAAACCACACCAAGTTCACAGCTAGCTAGTCAATAGTGATTCATAGTAACCCTCTGTGAGTTTCAGGGCCTTTAACTCTCTGTGAAAGCAGACACTCCACTCTTTCACCACAAGAGCTGCTGCTGGTGGTTTCCAACCATTCACCTTATGGAGTGCAGTCCCAGGTAGAACCACTACACCACCAGGGAATCCCTTCAAGAATTT